>VMDO01002318.1:106653-172225 GCA_007922755.1 Pedetes capensis
TTTTTTTGTTTGTTGGTTTTTTTTTTTTTTTTTTTTTTTTTTTTTTTTTTTTTTTTTTTTTTTTTTTTTTTTTTTTGCTTTTTGAGACAGGGTCTAATTGGGTTGCACAGAAATCGGGCTTGCATCCCTCCTGCCTCCGAAGCCCAAGCAACTAGGATTGCAGGTGTGCACCACCGCATCCGACTACAAGTGTTTTTATTTGTGTTTTGGAGAGTGTATGTGTGAGATTTCTTTCTTTCTTTCTTTCTTTCTTTCTCTCTTTCTTTGTTTTCCTTTTTATTTTTCTCTTTTTCTTCCCTATTTTTCTTCCTTTCTTCTTTTACTCCCTTCCCTTTTTCTATTCTCCTTCTCTATTTCTTAAGCAATATATGTGACATTGTTTTAATCATTTATCCCTTAAATCTTAACCTTAACATTAATTTTGACAGTAATTTCTATTAGCCTGTGTCCTGTACCTCCTCTTTCCCCCTCTTCTATCACCAGATCCGCCACTTTCTCACCCCACAGAAGAGAAACAAAATCTATCGCCTCCCTAAACCTTACCCCCTTTGGAGATGGGCTGGTAGATTAAAGTGTCAACCACTCAGACCAAATAGCGGAAAACATACCCAGCTCATAAGTTCTAATAAGCACCAGAGCTCAGCACCAATTTCAAAGGAATAACAGAGGAAGAAGTTCTGAATAACCAGGAGAGACAAATTCTAATTCCTGGACCACATTATGGGCAAATCAAGTAAATCTACAAAAACCACAAAGGGGCAGGATGGAACTGAAGGCTCCACTGATCATAAACCCCCAACAGATCACTCCAAGGACTCACAATTCTTAGAGATCTCTGATTCGGAGTTCAGAATCATGGTTATAAGCATGCTAAGAGAAATAAACACTACAAATACACTGGAGATAATTGAAAGAAAAGTTTCTAATTTGGAAGCTGTTCTATCATCCCAGTTAGAAATGATTAAGAAAAATCAAGCCACTTTGCTTGATACTCAATCCAAATTATCAGAATTGAACACGGCTAAAGAATCCTTCTCTTCAAGACTGGATGAATCAGAGCAAAGGATCTCTGAGGCAGAAGATGACATAAACAAGCTGAAGCACAAGCAATTAGAAAAGAAGCCAATTATAAAAGTTTTTAAAAAAGATTTCCAAGAGACTCAGATAGAGTGAAAAAAAGAAATATAAGAATTATGGGTATTCCTGAACAAGAAGAAAGAATCACTGGAGGCCTTCACAACCTAGTAAACGATATCCTCAAGGAAAATTTCCCAAAGATAGCACAGGAAATGGATATATACACCACTGAGACTTTCAGGACTCCCATGAAGTCTGACTTAAATAGATCATCCTTGAGATACGTCGGAGCTCGATTCCTGTTGTTGGAGACCAGAGACGCTATCCTACGAGCAACAAGACAGAAGCCCCTTATTACTTATAAAAAACAGCCAACAAAAATTACTGCAGGCTTTTCCATATCAACATTGAAAGCTAGAAGGGAATGGGCACAGGTGATTCAAATATTAAGAAAAAACAATCTCCAGCCTACACTCATATATCCAGCAAAATTATCTTTGAAAATGGATGAGGAATATAAGACATTTAATGACATTGAAGCTTTTACACTATATGCAACCAAAAAACCAGCATCAGAGAGGATAATAAATCAATTACCAAATCAAGGAGAGTCAAGACAACTGTACAAAGGAAATCAAAGAACCGGTTAACTGAGATGAGTCCAACACAAGAAAGGTCCAAAGCAAACATGAATCATAAATCAGTAACAGGTAATGATTGGATAAATGACAATAAATGCTCCTCAATAATCTCTACTAATGTAAATGGTCTTAACTCACCAATTAAGAGACAGAGATTGGCTAATTGGATGAAAAAACACAAACCATCAATATGTGGTATTCAAGAAACTCATCTAACTCACAAAGACTGGAATAAACTGAGAGTTAAGGGATGGAAAAATGTATACCTAGCAGGAGGGGAACAAAAGAAAGCAGATGTGGCAATTTTAATTTCAGATAGATTAAATTTCACTCCAAAACTAATTAGAAGAGATAAGGATGGTCACTACATTTTAATACAAGGAACAATCAATCAAGAATCAATAATGCTCCTTAATATCTATGCCCCAAACATAGGAGCTCCTAGCTTTATAAGACAAACCTTATGGAATATAAAGAACTTTATTGGACCAGAATTAATAATAATGGGGGACTTCAATACCCCACTTGTGTCAAGAGACAGGTCATCAAAACAAAAATTCAACAGAGAAACGTCAAATCTAATATCCACCCTAAACCAGCTGAAGCTTACAAATATATACAGAATATTTCATCCACATGATGAGGAATACACATTCTTCTCAGCTCAACATGGTGTGTTTTCTAAAATAGATCATATGCTAGTCCATAGGAATTCCCTCAACAAAGAAAATAGAAATAATTTCATGTTCCTTATCAGATCATAATGCGATAAAATTGGAGCTCAAGAGCATGAATAATTCCAGAAACTTTACAAACTCATGGAGACTGAATAATTCAATACTGAATGACCAATGGATTGTTAATGAAATCAAATTGGAATTTAAAAAATTCCTACAATCAAATGATGATGAAAACACATCATGCCAAAACATATGGGATACAGCAAAGGCAGTTTAAGAGGGAAGTTTATAGCATTAACTGCCTTCATCAATAAAATAAAGGTGAGCCAAATAAATGACTTATTGTCGCAGCTTAAGACACTAGAAATCCAACAAAAAACCAACCTTAAATGGAACATACAGAGGGAAATTACAAAAATAAAGGGAGAAATATCTCAATTAGAATCTAAAGAGATAATTCAAAAAATTAATAAGACTAAGAGTTGGTTCTTTGAAAAGATTAATAAAATAGACACCCCTCTGGCTAACCTCATCAAAAAGAAAAAGGAAAAATCTAACACAGTGCGGATTATGAAAAACAACGGACCCATAACCACTAACTCCAACGAAATACAGAAAATTGTCAGGGATTACTATGAGAGACTGTATTCCCAAAAATATGAAAATGCAGAAGAAATGGACAAATTTATTAACACATATTACCTACCAAAACTAACCCCAGAAGACATAACTGACCTAAACAAGCCCATTACATATACAGAAATAGAAAAGGTAATTAAAAGTCTCCCAACAAAGAAGAGCACAGGTCCTGTTGGATTCACGGCAGAATTCTACCAAACTTTTAAAGAAGATATAATACCTGCCTTCCGCAAATTATTCCAAAGGCTAGAAAAGGAGGGAGCACTCCCAAATACATTCTATGAACCTACCATCACCCTGATACCTAAACCAGGAAGAGATTCATCTAAGATAGAGAATTATAGACCCATCTCCCCTATGAATCTAGATGCAAAAATATTTAATAAAATTCTGGCAAACCGAATACAGCAGCATAGGAAAAAGATTATTCACCATGACCAAGTGGGATTTATACCACAGATGCAAGGCTGGTTTAACATATGCAAATCAATTAATGTAATCCAACATATCAAGAAACTGACAAACAAAAACCACATGATCATCTCAATTGATGCTGAAAAGACCTTTTATAAAGTGCAACACCTTTTCATGATAAAAACACTGGAGAAAATAGGTATAACAGGCAAATACCTTAATTTCATAAAAGCCATTTATGACAACCCTACAGCCAACATTATGTTAAATAGAGAAAAACTAAAACCACTTCCTCTTAGATCTGGAACAAGACAAGGATGTCCTCTCTCTCCTATTCTATTCAACATAGTAATTGAAGTTCTGGCCAGGGCAATCAGACAAGAGAAAGAAATAAAAGGGATACAGATTGGCAAGGAAGAGGTCAAATTATCATTATTTGCAGATGATATGATTTTATACTCTAAAGACCCCAAAACCTCAACCAGAAAATTTCTGGATCTAATTAACTCTTTCAGCAAAGTTGCAGGCTACAAAATTAACACACAAAAATCAATAGCTTTTCTTTACACCAATTCCAAACAAGAAGAGAAGGAAATTTCAGGAAAGGCACCATTCATGATAACCCACCAGAAAATTAAATAACTTGGAATCAATCTATCCAAAGACCCTTCAGAACTCTACAAGGAAAATTTGAAAACATTAAAGAAATAAATAGCAGAGCTCCTGGATAGGGAGAATTAATATTGTAAAAATGGCTATCCTACCAAAAGCAATCTATAGATTTAATGCAATACCCATTAAAAGTCCACTGACTGACTTACAGAAATAGAAAAAATGATCCAAAAATTTTTTTCTTATGGAACCATAAAAGACCACGTATATCCAAAACACTTTTAAGCTGCAAATCTAATGCAGGTTGAATCACAATTCCTGACTTCAAGCTATACTACAGTGCATTGGTTGCAAAAACATCTTGGTGCTGGCACAAAAATAGACCCAAAGATATCTGGAACAGAATAGAAGACCCAGATATACCTCAACACACCTATAGACACCTGATTTTTGACAAAGGAGCAAAGCCAGTAAACTGGAAAAAGGACAGCCTCTTCAACAAATGGTGCTGGGAAACATGGTCATCTACACGCAGAAAAATGAAAGTGGATCCACATCTCTCACTATACACGAGAGTTAACTCAAAATGGATAAAAGATCTCAACATAAAACCAGAAACTTTAAAACTTATAGAAGGCAAGATAGGCAATACTCTCTTTCATATAGGCATAGGAAAGGATTTCCGTAATAGGACTCCAATTGCTCAAGAAATTGCAACAAGAATAAATAAATGGGATTACATGAAATTAAAAAGCTTCTGCACAGCAAAAGAAACAATTAACAGAGTCAAGGAATCCCCCACTGAATGGGAAAAAAATGTTCACATTTTATACATCAGACAAGGGTCTAATTACTAGAATTTATAAAGAACTCAAGAAAAAAATTCCCCAAAAACCAAGCAACCCAATACACAAATGGGCAAAGGAACTGAGTAGACAGTTCTCAAATGAAGAGTTCCATAAAGTCATGAAACACATGAAAAAGTGCTCAACATCCCTAGCCCTTAGGGAAATTCAAATCAAAATAACTCTGAGATTTCACCTTACACCAGTAAGAATGGCCAAGATCAATAAAACAAACAACAAATGCTGGCGAGTTTGCGGGGAAAAGGGAATACTCTTACATTGTTAGTGGAGCTGTAAATTGGTGCAACCACTCTGGAAATCAATATGAAGGTACCTCAAAAAACTAAAAATAGACCATATGACCCAGCTATAACACTATTGGGAATTTACCCAAAGGGAGATGGGTCATCATACCACAGAGACAACTGCATCTCCATGTTCAATGCAGCGCTTTTCACAGTCGCAAGGATATGAAATCAACCAAAGTGCCCTTCAACAGAAGAATGGATAAAAAAAACTATGGTATATATACACAATGCAATACTACTCAGCAATCAAGAAAAATGAAATAAGGTCATTCGCAGCAAAATGGATGGAATTAGAGAAAATTATTTTGAATGAACGAACACGAGCTCAAAAAGAGAAAGAACACATGTTCTCACTCATATGAGAGAGCTGATTCAAAATTATAAGAAGGAAAAATAGCTATTCAAAGGTCGGATCATAATAAAAGGGGGGGAAGATAAGAATGATGTCAATATAAATGGACTAGAAATCGCATGTAATTGTTGTAACAAGATAAAAACAAAGACCACTACAGGAAAAGTTTCTATCTTAAACAGAACTGGAACCCAAGGACATATAGAAAAAAACTACTAAGTAAAAGATAGAGAAGACTTAGATAGGAAACTTAGGTGGGAAAGGTGGAAGGGGGGAAAGCATAGGGGAGGGTAAGGGGTAACCTATATGAATAATGTTTATCAAAATGCATATATGGAAATGTCACAATGAAAAGCATGTCAAAATGAAACACATTAAGATGTACATTAAAAATTTCTAAAAGAAAAAGAAAAAAAAATTTTTTCTTCACTTCCTTAAGCTTGAGAAAAACAGTGTGTGCTCTTCCCTTTGGTTTTCTGCCTCTGGCTCTTTGCACATGTCATTATAATATTTGTTTTTGTCTTCTCAAGCTGCCTTCTGAAATCTTCTGTAACTTCCTTGACTTCATCATGTCTTCCTTTTACTTTAGCTGCTCTGTGTTCAAGGGCAAGTTCTAGTGTCTCTTTTGACATGTAATTTGTTCTCTTCTTTTTTTCTTGTATTTTTAATAATTTTTTGTTTCCTTCTTGAATGATATCTTTTATGTCATGCCACAACTCCTCTGGTCTCCTATCATTTGTATCTAATGAATTAAACCTATCCTTGAGGTGGTCTCTGAACTCAGGTGGGATATATTCAAGGTCATACCATGGCTCTCGTATACTTGTTTTAATTTTCTTCAGCTTCAGTTTGAACTTGCATATGAGAAGTTGATGGTCTGATCCACAGTCATCACCTGGTATTGTTTTGACATATTGTATAGAGTTTTTCCATCGTCTCTTTCCACATAGGTAGTCAACTTGATTCCTGTATGTTCCATCTGGTGAAGTCCATGTGTATAGTCTCTGTTTATGTTGTTGAAAACATGTATTTGCAAAGAAAAGGTCATTGGTCTGACAAAATTCTGTCATGTGATCTCCAACTTCATTCCAGTCACCAAGACCATATTTTTTGTCATGTTGTTGTTTTTGTTAGGTGCTGTCGAGTCATGTCCCACCCATAGCGACCCTCACAGGGTTTTCAATGGCAGATTGTTTTCGGGATTGCCTTGGGAGTGGGTTGCCATGTCCTTCTCCCATTTTTATGTTGCTGAGAATTGATCTTGGGACCTCAGAAACTGCAGAACAGTGCTCTACTAACTGAGCTAAATCTCAGCCCATTTTTTGTCATAGAGGAACATTATTTCACCTTGCCAGCCTTGGACAACATGGGGTTGCAGAGATACATAGTTATGTTTCTTCACCTAACCCAGGAAAACCATTATGGTCAATCAAGATGAACATTGCTGTAATTCATGCACTGCACAAGCAGGATGAAAGGCACTCTGCCTGAACACTTCTTGGGCAGAGTTGAACAAGATTTCAGTGTCCCTATCATGTTCATTACAGGGTTTCACTGATAATGTAAGACATATCCCCATTTAGTGTCATAGGAGTAAGGACAAATGTGAATGTGCTTGTAAAGCAAAAACTAATGTAAATGTGTTGAAGGGTTTTATTGGGAACAATTGTTTCTTAAATGGGAACATTATTTTTACTTCCCAGCCTTGGACAACACAGGGATTCAGAGATATATAGTTATGTTTCTTTCACCAAATATGGGAAAAGCCATTGTGTGCAAACATGAATGTTGCTGTATATCCTTATCCATGCAAGCAGGAGTGAAGGTAGTCAGCCTGCAGACTTCTTGGGCAGAGATGAGCAAGTTTTCACTGGCCTATTCTTGTTCACTGAAGGGTTTCACAGATAAGGTCAGATATCTCTTTACCTGTATTGAGTGTAATAGGGATGAGTATAAATGTGAATCTGGTTTTAAAGGAAAATCTAATGAAGACAGGTTGAAGGGGTTTTTAGGGAACAATTTTTTCTCATAGAGGAACATTTTTTCACCTTGCCAGACTTGGACAACATGGATTTTCAGAGATACATAGTTATGTTTCTTTCACCTAACACGAGAAATACCATTGTGTGCAAAGATGAATGTTGCTGTAATTCATGCACTGCATAAGCAGAAGCAAAATCACTCTGCCTGAAGACTTCTTGGGCAGAGCTGAACAAGATTTCACTGTCCCTGGCATGTTCACCACATGGTTTCACTGATAATGTCAGACATATCTTTAGCCTCATTCAGTGTCATAGGGATAATGACAAATGTGAATGTCCTTGTAAGGCAAAAACTAATGTAAATGTGTTGAAAGGCTTCATTAGGAACAATAGTTTTTTTAAAGGGAAACATTATTTGTACTTGCCAGCCTTGGACATCGCAGGCTTTCAGTGATACATAGTTATGTTTCTTTTGGTGAACACAGGATAAGCCATTGTGTGCAAACATGAATGTTGCTGCATACCCTGACACATTCTGGCAGGAGCAAAGGCAGTCAACCTGAAGATTTGTTGGGCAGAGATGAACAAGTTTTCACTGGCCTATGCTTGTTCATCACAAGGTTTCACAGACAAGGTCAGATATCTCTTTATCCCTATTGAGTGTAATAAGGATGAGGATAAATGTGAATCTGGTTGTAAACCATAATCTAATGAAGATGTGTTAAAGCGGTTTATAGGAGACAATTGTTTCTCATAGAGAAACATTATTTCACCTTGCGAGCCTTGGACAACACGGGGTTGAAGAGATACATCGTTATGTTTCTTTTGCCTAAACCAGGAAAAGCCATTACGCTCAAGATGAATGTTGCTGTAAAACATCAACCATGCAAGCAAGAACACAGACAGCCTGAAGACTTCTTGGGCAGAGTTGAACAAGTTTTCTCTTGGATATTCTTGTTCATCACAGGGTTTCACAGGCAATGTCAGATACCTCTTTACCCCTGTTGAGTGTAATAGGAATAAGGATAAACATGAATCTTCTTGTCAATCAAAAACTAATGGAGATGTGTTGAAGGGATGCATAGACAACAATTGTTTCTCAAATGGGAATATTTTTTTCAACTGGCCGGCCTTGGACAACACAGATTTTCATAGATACATAGTTATGTTTCTTTTGCCTAACACGGGAAAATTGTGTGCAAGGATGAATATTTCTGCATCTCCTTAACCTTGGAAGCAGGCATAAAGGCAGTAAGCCTGAAGACTTCTTGGGCAGAGATGAAAAAATTTTCACTGGCCTATGCTTTTTCATTGCAGGGTTTCAGGTAACATCAGATATCTCTTTACCCCTATAGAGTGTAATAGGGATGAGAATAAATGTGAATCTGCTTGTAAAGAAAAAACTAATGAATATCTGTTGAAGGGGTTTATAGGGAAAAATTGTGTATCATAGAGAAACATTATTTCCCCTTGCCAGCCTTGGAAAACATGGGTTTTCATAGATACATAATTATATTTCTTTCACCTAACATGGGTTCGGTGTGCTGGCCCTAATGGGTGGAGTCCAGAGTCAGCCAGTCTTGGGGGTGCCAGCCCCAGTGGGCAGGACCCTGGGCCACCCATGATCCGGGCTTGTGGCCCTGGTGGGCACGGGCCCAGGCCACCCTGTGTTTAGGGCACTGGGCATGGTTTCTGGGGCCTCATGCCAGCCGTGACATGGAGTGTTGGCCTTGGTGGGCAAGGGCCTAAGACATCCAGGGTCCAAGGTTTCAGCCCTGGTGGGCAGGGGCCCGGGCCACCCATGGTTCAGGATGAAGGCCTGGGGGGCAAGGCCCAGGCCATATGTGGTCATATGTGACAGCCCCTGTGGGTGGGGATCTGGACATGCTAGGTTTCCGGGCATTGTCCCTGTGGGGCGGGGACCCGGTCCAGCCAGGCAACATGGTGCGGGTCCCTACTGGTGGGGGCCCAGGCCAGCCGGCATCTGAGATGTTGGCCCCAATGTGCGGAGACTGGGCCAGTCCAGGCTCAGGCTGCTGTCCTGGTAGTATGAGGCCCTATCCAGATGGGGTTTGGGGTGCAGGCCATGGTAGGTGGTGGTTGGGCCAGCTGTGGCTTGGGTTGTTGGCCTTGGCAGCCAGGTGCCCGAGACAGCTGGGGACCGGGGTGCTGGCCCAGGTGGGCGGGGGCCCAGGTGCCAGCCTCGGTGGGCAGGGGCCCTGGCCAGCTAGGGTTTAGGGTGCCAGCCCAGTAGGGAGGGGCCTAGGCCAGCCATGGTGACATGTGTGGGCCACGGTTTGCAGGAGCCTGGGTCAGCCAGGGTTCAGGGTGCCAGACCCAGTGGGCAGGAGCCTGGGCCAGTGTGATCCTGGGTGCCAGCCCTGGTGTGTGGGAACCCAGGCCACCTGTGGTTCATGATGTTGGCCCTTGTTGTCGGGGGCCTGGGCCACCCCTGTTTTGGGGTGCCAGCCCCAGTGGGTGGGGACAAGGGCCACCTGGGATCTAGGGTTCCAGCCCCAAAGGGCATGGACCCATGCCACCTGGTGTTCAGGGTTCTGTCCCGATGGTCGGGGGCCTGGGCCAGCTGGTGCTCAGGGTGCTGGCCCTTGTGAGTGTGGTCCCAGGCCAGCCAGGTTTTGGTGTGTGTGGGCCATGGTAGGCAGGGGCCCGGGCCAGCGGTGTTCGTGTTGCTGGCCCTGGTGGGTGGGGACCTGGGCCAGCGGGGTTTTGGGGTGCTGGCCCTGGTGGGCAGGGGACCAGGCCAGCCAGGATTTGGGGTGTAGGCCATGGTAGGCAGAGGCCCAGTCCAGGCAGGGTTCAGGGTTTGGGTCATGGTAGGTGGTGGCTCAGGTCAGCAAGCATTTGAGATGCCAGTCCAGGTGGGTGGGACCCCGGGTCAGCCATGGTTTGGCGTACCAGTTCCAGTGGCTGGGGGCCCGGGTGCTGGCCTCGGTGGGCAGAGGCCTGGGCCAGCTGGGGTCCGGCATGCAGACCTCGATGTGTGGGGCCCAGGCCAGCCAGGTTCTGGGGTACTGGCTCCAGTGGGTGGGTTCCCCGGTGCTGTTCCTGCTGGGTGGGGACTGGGCCACAAGGGGTCTGGAGTGCTGACTGCAATGGGCGGGGGCCTGGGCCTGCTGAGTTCTGGGGTACTGGCCCCAGTGGATGGGGTCCCAGGCCACCCAGGGTATAGGTTGCCCGCCCTGGTTGATGGGGTACAGGGCCTGCTGTGGTTAGGGTTGCTGGCCCTGGTGGGTGGTGTCCCAGCCAGCTGGGCTTTGGGGTGCCAGCCCCGGTGGGTGGGGACCCGGGCCAGCAGGGGTTCAGGGTACCGGCTCCAGTGGGTAGGGGCCTGGGTGCCATCCCAGGTGGGCTGGGGCCTGGGCAACCCAGGGTATGGAATTCAGGTCCTGGTGGGTGGGGGCGCAGGCCAACCAGCATCTGGATTGCTGGCCCTGGTGATGGGTGCCTGGGCCACCCAGGGTTCAGGGTGCCGGCATGGTGGGCAGGGGCCTGGGACAGCCAGGGTTAGGGTGATGGCCCCAGTGGGCAGGGGCCCAGGCCACCTGGGTTTGGGGTGCCAGCCCCAGTAGGCAGGGGCCCAGGCCACCCAGGGTCCAGACTGGCTGCCCCAGTGGGCGGGTTCCTGGGTCACCTGGGGTTCAGGGTGCTGGCCTTGGTGGAGAGGGGCCTGGGCCAACAGGGGTCCATGGCCCCCACCCCAGAGGGTGGGGGCATGGGCCAGCCAGGGTTTGGTGTGTGGGGCATGGTAGATGGGGGCCCAGGCCAGGCAGTGTTTGGGGTGTGGGCTATGGTAAGTGGGTGCCCGGGACAACTGGGGTTTGGGGTGCCAGCCCCGGTAGGTGGGGTCCCGGGGCAGCCAGGGTTTGGGGTGTGGGCCATGGTCGGCTGTGTCCTGGGCCAGCCAGGGTTCAGGGTTCTGGCCCTGGTGGCCAGGGGCCCAGTCCAGCTGGGGTTCAGGTGAGCATGGGCCCAGGCCAGCTGTTGTTCGGGGTACTGGCCCCAGTGGATGGGGGCCCAGATGCTGGTCTCGGTGGTCAGGGGCCTGGGACAGCCAGGATTCAGGGTGCCGGCCCTGGTGTGTGGGGGCCTGGGGAAGCTGGGGTCCCGTGTGTGGCCCCCAGTTGGTGGGGGCCTGGGCATCCAGGGTCCACGTGCCAGCCCTGGTGGGCAAGGGCCTGGGCCAGCCAGGGTCTGGGGGCCAGCCCTGGTGGGTGGGGCCCAGGCCACTTGTGTTTCAGGGTGCCTGCCCCAGTGGGTGGGGGACCGAGCCAGCCACGGTTCAGGGTGCAGGCCATGGGAGGTGCAGGCCATGGACAGGCAGGGTTCAGGGTGCAGGCCATGGTAGGCAGTTTCCCAGGTTAGCTGGGGTTCAGGGTGCAGGCCTGGTAGACAGGGTCCCGGGCCAGCCATGGTTCAGGGAGCCAGCCCCAGTGGTTGGGGGCCTGGGTGCTGGCCTTGGTGGGCAGGGGCTGGGGCCAGCTGGGGTCCGGGGTGCCGACCTCGATGGGTGGGGGACTGGGTCAGCCGGGTTCTTGGGTAATGGCCCCAGTGGGCAAGTTCCCCAGTGCCAGCCCCACTGGGTGGGGTCTGGGCCACATGGGGTCCAGGGTGCCAGCATGGTGGATGGCGGCCCAGGCCATTTGGTGTCAGGTGCTGGCCCCAGTGTGCGGGGTCCCCAGTGCCAGCCCCTGTGGGTGGGTACCCAGGCCACCCAGGGTCTGGGGTGTTGGCACCAAGGGGTGGGGTCCCAGGCCACCAGGGATCTGGGATGCCAGCTTCAGTGGGTGGGACCCTAGGCCACCCAGGGTCCAGGTTGCTGGCCCCAGTGGATGGTGGACTGGGCCAGCTGGGGTTAGGGGTGCTGACCCAATCCACAGGGTCCTAGGCTAGCCGGGGTTTGGGATGCTGGCCCTGATGAATGGGAGCCTAGGCCAGCCAGGGTTTGGGCTGCTGGTCCCGGTGGGTGGGGGCCCAAGCCAGCCAGGGTCTGGGGTACCAGCTCTGGTGGGCAGGGGCCTGGGTGCTGTCCCTGGTGGGTGAGAAATTGGACCACCCAGGGTCTGGGGTCCCAGCCCCAGTGGGTGAGGGCCCAGGCCAGCCAGGGTTTGTGGTGCTGGCCCCATTGGGCATGGGCCCGGTCCAGCTGGAGTCTGAGGTTCTCATCCGAGTGGGTGAGCAAGAGGGCCCCACGGGGTTTTGGTTTCCAATACAGTGGGTGGAAGCCTGGGCCAATGGGGGTCTGGGATTTTGGACCCAGTGGGCAGGAGCCCAGGCCCCCCGGGGTTCAGGGTTCTGGCCTTGGTTGGCAGGGGCCAGGGCCAGCCTGGGTTCAGGTGCTGGCCCCAGTGGGCGGGGACCTATGTCAGCCAGGATTTGGGGTGCTGGCAATGGTGGAGGGGGCCTGGGCCAGCTGGGGTCTGGAATACTGGCCCCAGTGGGTGGGGCCCTGGGCCAGCTGTGATCCAGGATACCGGCCCCACTGGGAGGGGACCCGGGCTAGCCGGGATCTGGTGTGCTGACACCAGTGGGAGGGCTCCGCAGCCACCCAGGGTCCAGGGTGCCAACCATGGTTGGCAGGGGCCCAGGCCAGGCACTCTTCTGGGTGGGTGGGGCCTGGGCCACCCAGGGTCCAGGGTGCTGGCCCTGGTGGGCCGGGGCCTGGGTCACCCAGGGTCCAGAGTGCTGACCCCAATGTGCGGAGGCCTGGGCCAGATGGGGTTGGGGTGACTGTCCTGGTGACTGCGGGTCCAGGCACACAGGGTTTGGGGTGATGGCCTGAGGAGTGGGGGTCCCGGGCCGGCAGGGGTTAGGGTGCCAGCCACAGTAGACAGGGTCCCGGGCTAGCCGGGGTAGCAGGTGCCAGCCCCAGTGGATGGGGGCCTGGGCCAGCCATGGTTCAGTGTTTCTCTTTTGGTGGGAGGGTGCCTGAGCCAGCCAGGATGTAGGATGCCAGCACTGGCAGTGGGAGCCTGGGCCATCTGGGGTCCAGGATGCTGGCTCTAGTGGGTGGGGGGGCAAGATCCTATCTCCAGTGGGTGGGGGCCCAGGCCAGCCAGGGTCTGGAGTGTCGGCCATGGTGGCCAGGGGCCCAGAATACCTGGGGTCTGGTGTGCTGGCCTTGATGGGTGGGGGTCTGGGCCTCCCATTGTTCTGGGTGCTGGCCCTTGTGGGTGGGGGCGGGGTCTGGGTTGCTGTCCCCAGTGGGGAGGGGCCCAGGACAGCCAGAGTCTGGGGTGCTGGCCCCAGTAGTGGGTGCCCAGGCCAGCCAGGATTCTAGATGCTGGTCCTAGTGGGCAGGAGCCCGGGCCACCTGGGGTCTGAGTTGCCGGCCCTGGTGAGCGGGGTCCCAGACAACACGGGGCCCGGAGTGCCGGCCATGGTGGTTGGGGTCCAGGGTCACTCGGGCACAGGGCTGCTGGCCCTGGGGGTGGGAGTCCTGGGCCAACTGGGGTCCAGGGTGCTGGCTCCAGTGAGTATGTGCCTAGGCCAGCCAGGGTTCTGGGTGCCAGCCCTGGTGGGCAGGAGTCTGGGCCCCCTGAGGTCCAGGGTTCTGGCCCTGGTGGGTGGGGGACCAGGCCAACTGAGGTCTGGGATGCCAGCCCCAGTGGGTGGGGCCTGGGTCACTCGGGGTCCAGAGTGCCAGTCCTGGTTGTCAGGGGCCCGGGCCAGCTCGTGTTTGGGGTGCTGGCACTGGTGGGCAGGGGCCCAGGTCAGCCAGGGTTCTGGATGCCAGCCCTGGTGGGCAGGAGACTGGGCCACCCGAGGTATGGGGTGCCATCCCCGATGGGCGAGGTCTGGGCAATCTGGGTTCCCAGATGCTGGCCAGGGTAGGAGTGGGCCTGGGCAATCCGGAGTCTGGGGTTCTGGGCCCAGTGGGTGAAGGCATGGGCCACCTGGGGTCCCGGGTGCCAGCCCCAGTAGGCGGGGGTCTGGGCCAGCTGGGGATTGGGATTCTGGCCTTGGTGGGTGGGGCCCCAGGCCAGCCAGGGCCTGAGTGCCAGCCCAGGTGGCCTGGGGCCTGGGCAAGACAGGGTCCTGGGTTCTGGCCCCAGTGGGTGTGTACCTGGGCCAGCCCTGGTCTGGGGTGCCACCCAGGTGGGCAGGCCCTGAGCCAGCCAGGGTCCGGGGTGCTAGATTTGGTGGATGGGGGCAGGGGCATTCAGGTCCATGGTGCTGGCCATGGTAGGCAGGGGCCCAGGTCACCCGGGTGCCTCCCGGGTGCTGGTCCCCGGGGGCAGGGCCCTGGGCCAGCAGGGAATTGGGATTAATTCCCTGGTGGGCAGTTCCCCTGGCCAGCTGTGGTTCTGGGTGCTGGCCCCAGTAGGTGGGGGCCCTGGCCAGATGGGGTCTGGGCCACCTGGGGTCGGGGTGCCAGTCCCAGTTGGTGGGGGCCTGGGCCAACAGGCTCTGTGGTGCCGGCCTCAGTGGGTGAGGGCCCAGGCCACCCAGGGTCCCGGTTCTGGCCCTGGTGGGTGGGGGCCTGGGACACCTGGTGTCTGAGGTGCCTGCCCTGATGGGCAGGGGCCTGGGCCATTTGGGGTTTGGGGTGCTGGCCCTGGTGTGTGTGGGCCCAGGCCACTTGGGGTCCACTGTGTTGGCCCCAGGAGGGTGTCCCAAGCTACTGGGGGTCCAGGGTGCCCACCCAGGTGGGCGGGATCCCAGGCCAACCAGGGTTAGTGGTGCTGGCACCAGTAGACATGTGCCCTGGCCAGCCGGGTTTCTGGGTGCTGGCCCTGGTGGGTGGGGCCCCAGGTCAGATGGGGTTTGGGGTGCCAGCCCCGGTGGGCAGGGGCCAGGGCCAGCCAGGTTTGGTGTGCAATCACCAGTGGGCAGGGCCATGGCTGCCAGCACTGGTGGGCAGGGGCCTGGGCCACCTGTGTCCCTCAGTGCTGGCCTTGGTGGGTGGGGTCCTAGGCCACGCTGGGTTCGTGGTGCAGTCCCCAGGGGCCTAGGCCAGCCATGGTTCGGGGTCCTGGCCACGGTAAGAGGAGGCCCAGGCCAGCTGAGGTTCAGAGTGCCAGCCATGGTGGGCAGACACCTGGGCTAGTTGGGGTTTGGGGTGCCAGTCCCCATCAGTGGGGGCCCAGGCCCTAGCCCCAGTGGGCAGGGGTCTGGGCAAACTGGGGTCCAGGGTGTTGGTCCTGGTATGTGGGGGCCAGTGCCACCAGCGTGCAGGATGTCAGCCCCTATGGGTGGAGGCCCGGGTCAGCGGGCCTTGGGGTGCTGGCCCTGGTGGGTGGGGGCTCGAGCCAGCCAGAGTTTGCAGTGCCATCCCTGGTGGATGGGGGCTCAGGTGCCGGCCCCAGTGGACAGGGGCCCGGGCCACCTGGGGTCTGACGTGCCAGCCATGGTGTGGGGGGGCCCAGGCCACCCAGGGTCCTGGGTGCCGGACACAGTGAGTAGGGTACCAGGTTACCTAGGGTCCAGTGTGCCAGACCCGGTGGGCATGTGCCCGGGCTAGCCAGGGTTCTGGGTTTCAGCCCTGGTGGGTGGGGCTCAGACCAGTCATGGTTTAAGGTGCCGGCCCTGAAGGGTAGGGGCCCGGGCCAGCCGGCATTCTGGTTGCCAGCCCCAGTGGGAGGCACCCTGGCCAGCTAGGGTCTGGGTTGCTGGCCCCAGTGGGTGGGGGCCCAGGCAAGCTGGGGTCCATGGTGCCGTCCATGGTGGGCAGGGGCCTGGGCCACCCTGTATTCAGTGTGCAGGCTCTGTTGGGCAGGATCTCAGGCCACCCTGGGTTCAGGGTGCCAGCCCCGATGGGTGAGTGCCAGCTGCCAGCCACAGTGGGTGGGGGCCTCTGCCAGCCATGGTTTGGGGTGGCAGCCCTGGTTAGGGGTGGCCTGAGCCAGCCGGTATTTGAGGTGCCAGCCCCACAGGGCAGGAGCCCGGGCCACCTGGGGTTCAGGGTTCCAGACCTGGTGGGCAGGGTCTCAGTCCAGCTGGTGTTTGGGGTGCCAGCCCCAGTAGGCCTTAGCCTGAGCTAGCTGGGGTTCAGGGTGACAGACCCGGTGGGCAGGGTATGGGCCAGCTGGGGTCTGGCATATTGGCCCCAGTGGGCAGGGGCCCAGGCAAACCATGGTCCAGGGTGCTGGCCCTGGTGGGTGGGGGCCCAGGCCAGCTGGGTTTTGGGTTGCCAGTCCCAGGTAGAGGCAGCCTGGGACATTTGGAGTTCTGGGGGCTGACCCCGGTGGTTGTGTACCCAGGAAAACCATGGTTTGGGGTGCCAGCCCCATTGGGAGTGGGCCTGGGTGCTGGATCCAGTGTGGGGGGTCCCAGGCCAGCCAGGGTTCAGGGTGATGGCGCCAGTGGGAGGGGGGACCAGGCCAGCTGGGTTTCAGGATGCTGGCCCCAGTAGGCAGAGGCCCAGGCCAGCTGGCATCTGGGGTTCTAGCCCTGGTGGGTGGGGGCCTAGGTACCAGCCCCAGTGGGTGGGGGCCCAGGCCACCCGGGGTCCATGGGGCTGGCCCCAGTGGACAGGACCATGGGCCATGAGGGGACCATGGACCTTCCCCAGTGGGCAGAGTCCAGGCCAGCCTGAGTTCAGGGTGCTGGCTCTGGGGTGTGGGGGCCTGGGCCACCTGTGGTCTGTGATGCTGGTCCCGGTGGACAGGGGCCCGGGACAGCTGGGGTTTGGGGTGGCAAACTCTGTGGTCGGGAGCTTGGGCCAGCCTGGGTTTGGGGGTGAGCTCCAGTGTGCAGGGGCCCAGGCCACCCTGTGTTTAGGGCACTGGGCATGGTTGCTGGGGCCTCATGCCAGCCGTGACATGGAGTGTCGGCCTTGGTGGGCAAGGGCCTAAGACATCCAGGGTCTAAGGTTTCGGCCCCGGTGGGCAGGGGCCCGGGCCACTCAGGGTATGGAGTGCTGGCCTCTGGAGGTGTCCTTGGACACCCGGGGTCCAGGGAGCCGGCCCCAGTGTGCGGGATCCTGGGCCAGTCTGGATTTGGGATTTCAGTCCTGGTGGGCAGGGACCTGGCACAACTGAAGTCTGTGGTGCCAGCAACGGTGGGTGTGGACCCGGGCCAGCCCGTGTCTGGGGTGCTGGACATGGTGAGTGAGGGTCTGGGCCAGCCAGGGTCTGGGATGTGGGCACCGGAGGGTGGGGTCTGGGAACAGCCAGGGTTTGGGGTGCTGGTCCCTATGGGTGGGTCCCAGGCCAGCTGGGGTCTGAGGTGTCAGCCACAGTGGGCAGGGGCCTGGGCCTCCAGGGGTCCATGGTGCCAGCCACAGTGGGCAGAAGCCCAGGCAATCTGGGGTCTGGTGTGCCAGACACAGTGGGCAGGGGCCTGGGCCACCTGGTGCTAGGGGTATTGGCCCCAGTGGGCAGGGCTTGGGCCAGCCTGGGTTCCATGTGCTGGCCCTGGTGGTCAAGAGACTGGCCCAGCCAGGGTTTGGGGTCTGACCCTGGTGGCAAGTGGCCCGGGCCAGTAGAGGTTCAGGTGCTGGCCCTGGTGGGCAGGGTCTTGGGCCAGCTGGGTTCTGGGATGCAGGCCCAGGAGTGTGGTGGCTCTGGCCAGCCAGGGTGCAAGGTGCTGGCCTCAGTGGGTGGGAGCCTGGGCCGTCCAGGGTCCGGGTTGCTGGCCCTGGTGGGCCATGGCCTGGGCCAACTGGGGTCTGGAGTACTGGCCCCAGGGGGCAGGAGCTGGGGCCACCCGGGGTCCTGGTGCTGGCCCAGGTTGGTGGGAGCACACTCCAGCCTGGGTTTGGGGTGCCAGCCCCAGTGGGTGGGATCTAGTCCAGCTGGGACTGGGGTGCTGGCACCTGTGTGTGTGGGCCTGGCTGCTGGCATCAGTGGGCGGGGGCCCAGGCCACCCAGGGTCTGGGGTGCTGGCCTCGGTGGGCAGGGACCTGAGCCATGGGGGGTCCGGGGTGCAGGCCCCAGGGGCAGGGGCCCTGGCCAGCCAGGGTTTGGGGTGCCTGTCAAGTCGGAGGGGGCCCAGGCCACTGGGGTTCAGAATGGCAGCCCTGGTGAGTGGGGGCCTGGGCCAGCCAGGATTGGGGTGCCAGCACATGTGTGTGGGGGCTTGGCTGTCAGCCCTGGTGGGTGGGGGCCCAGGCCACACTTGGTCTGGATTTCCAGCCCTGGTGGGCAGGGACCCAGGCCAACCAGGGTCCAGGATGCCAGCCACAGTGAGCAGGGTCCCAAGTCAACAGGGGTCTGGGGTGCCAGCCCCCATAGGCGGGTTCCTGGGCCAGCTGAGGTCCAGGGTGCTAGCCCCAGTGGTCAGGTGCCCGGCTAGCCAGGGTCTGCGGTGCTGGAGCCATCACCAGTGGGTGGGAACCCGGGCCAGCTGGGGTCCTTGTTGCCACCTCTGGTGGGTGGAGGCCTGGGTCACCTGGGATCTGGGGTGATGGCCCCTGGAGGGAGGGGCCCTGTACAGCCGGGGTCCATGGTGCCAGCCCCAGTGGATGGGGGCCTGGGTCACATAGGGTCTGGGGTGCTGGCCTAGGTGTTCTGGGGTGCCAGCTTTATTGTATGGGGGCCTGAGCTAGCGGTGGTTCAGGGTGCTGTCCCTCGTGGATGGGGGACTGGGCCACCTGGGGTCAGTGGTGCTGGCCCCGTTTGGCAGAGGCCCAGGCCCAGGCCAATCATGGTGGGCGAGGGCCCTGGTCACCCAGGGTCCAAGTTGCCGGCCCTGTTGGGCAGGTTTCCGGGCAACACAGGGTCCATGATGCCAGCCCTAGTGGGCATGTTCCCAGGCAACCCGGGGTCTGTGGTGCTGGCCCTCGTTGTCATGGGCCTGGGCTACTTGGGATCTGGGGTGCTAGCTGAAGGGGGGTGCCTGGGCCAACTGGGGTTCAGGGTGCCAGCCCCAGTGGCATGTGCCCAGGCCAGCAGGGGGTGCCAGCCATGGTGGGCAGGGTCCTGGGCCAGTAGGGGTTCAAGGTGCTGGCCCCAGTGGGCGGGGGCCCGGCCACCCTAGGTCTGGGGTTCCGTCCTTGGTGGGCAGGTGTCCAGGCCACCCGGGGTTTGGGGTTCCATCCCTGGTGGGCAGGAGCCCAAGCCAATCATGGTCCAGGCTTCTGGCCCCGGTGGTCAGGGTCACCTGAGGTCCAGGGTGCTGGCCCCAGGGACGGGGGCCCAGGCCAGCTGGGATTGGGGTGCTGGCTGCAGTGAGTGGGTGCCCAGGCCACCCTGGGTCTGGCTTGTAGGCCACAGTGAGCAGGGGCCCTGGCCAGTCAGGATCCAGGGTGCCAGCCACGGTGGGTGGGTGCCCAGCCACCTGTGGTCCAAGGTTCCGGCCCTGGTGGGTGGGGGCATAGGTCAGTGGGGGCCTAGGGTGCTGTCTCCGATGGGCAGGGTCCCAGGTCATCCAGGATCTGGGGTTTTGGCTCCAGTGGCAGGGGCATGGGCCAGCTGGGGTTTGGGGTGCTGGCCCCAGTGAGCAGGGGTCTGGGCCAGCTGGGGTTCTTGGTGTGGGGCCAAGTGGCCGTTTGCCCAGGCCTGCTGGGATTCTGGGTGCTGGCCTCAGTGGGCGGGGCCTGGGCCAGTCAGGGTTTGGGGTGTGAGCCCTGGTGGGCAGGGGCCTGGGCCACCCGGGGTCCCAGGTTCTGGCCCTAGTGGGGAGTGGCCAAGGCCAACCATGGTCTGGGGTGCTGGCTCTGGTTGGTTGGGTCCCGGGTTACCCAGGGTCCAGGGTGCTGGCCCCAGTTGGTGGGGGCCTGGGCGAGCTGAGGATTGGTGTGCTGGCCATTGTGGGTGGGGGCCTGGGCCAGCCAGGGTTCTAGGTGTCAGCCACAGTGGGCAGGAGCCTAGGCCAGCTGGGGTCCATGGTTGTAGCCCCAGTGGGCACAGGCCCAGGAAAGCCAGGGCCTGGTGTGCTGGGCCCGGTGGTGGGGGTTCATGCCACCCAGGGTCTGGGGTGCCTGCCCTGGTGGGCAGGAGCTTGGGCCAACCGGGTTTAGGAGTGCCATCCCCAGTGGTTGGGTGCCGGGGACACTCGGGATCTGGGGTGATAGCACCAAGGGGGGGCATGTCTTGGGCCACCTGGGGCCCAGGGTGCTGGCACAGGTGGCAGAGGACCCGGGCCAGCTGGGGTTCAGGGTGCTGGACCTGGTGGGCCTGTGCCCGGGCCAGCCAGTTTTCTGTGTGCTGGCCTTGGGGGGGGGGGGGGTCTGGGCCAACTGGGGTCTGAGGTCCTGTCCCTGGAGTGCAGGGTCCTGGTCGACCTGTGGTCCGTGGTGCCAGTCCCCGGCCACTTGGAGTCTGGGCTGCTGGCCCTGTGGGGTGTCTCAGGCCACCCTAGATCCAGGTTGCCAGCCAAGGTGGGTGGGGGCCTGGGCCAGCCAGGGATCAGAGTGCCAGCCATGGTGGGTGTTGGCCCAGGCCAGCCGGGGTCCAGGCTACCAGCCCCTGTGGGTGGTGGCCCAGGTGTCAACCCAGTGCGGCCCTGGCAGGCATGATGCCCATGCCAGCTGGTGTTTCTTCATGGGCCATGGCAGGCGGGTTTCCTGGCCAGACAGGTTTTTGGGCATGGGCCATGGCAGTTGAGTGTCTGGGCCAGACGGGGTTTAGGGTGAGGCCCATGGCTGGCAGATGCCTGGGCCAGGATCGGTTTGGGGTTAGGGCCATGGAAGGCAAGTGCCAGCAACCCTGGGGTTTGGGGTATGGGCCATGGCAGGCAGGAACCAGGGCTAGCTGTGGTTTTGGGAGCGGGCCTTGGCATGAGGGTGCCCGAGATAGCTGGGGTTTAGGGCAAGGGCCATGGCAGGTGGATGTGCGGGCCAGCCATGGTTTTGGGCATGGGCCATGGCAGGTGGGTGCCAGGGCCCGCTGGTGTTTAGGGCAAGGACCATGACAAGTGTGGTGCACATGCTAGCAGGTAGGTACCTTGGCTGGCCAGGTTTTGGGTATGGGCCATGTCAGTTGGGTGCCCGGGCTGGGCAGGGTTTGGGGTGTGGGCCATGACAGGCATGGTTCCCATATAAACAGGGGTTGGGGAATGGGCCATGCCAGGTATGTGCCTGGGCCAGTTATGGTTTGGGGTACAGGCTATGGCAGGTGGGTGGCCGGGCACGCCAGGGTTTGTGGCTAGGGCCATGGCAGGCAGGTGGCCAGGCTGGCTGTTGTTGGCACATGGGCCATGGCTGGCTGGTGAGAGGGCTAGCCAGGTTTTGGGGCATGGGCCATGGCTGGCAGATGCCCAGGTCAGCAGGGGTTTGGGGTAAGGGCCATGGCAAACAGATGCCCATGCCTACCGAGATTTGGGTCACGGGCCATGGCAGGCGAGTGCCACGACCTTCAGGGGTTTGTGGCAAGGGCAATGACAGGCATGTGCCAGGGATGGCTGGGGTTTGGGGCACAGGCAGGCAGAAGCCAGGGCCATCCTGGGCTTTGGGTGAAGGCCATGGCAGGCAGATACCCGGGTCAGCTGGGGTTTGGAGCAAGGGCCACGGTAGGCCGGTGCCTGGGTCCACCAGTGTTTGAGGCAAAGTCCATGGCAGGAGGGTGCCAGGGCCCACTGGGTTTTGGGGCAAGGGTCATGGCAGCCGGGTGGCAGGGACGGCTGGGGTTTGGGGCACCGGCCATGCCAGGCCAGTGCCAGGGCCGGCTCGAGTTTGGGGCTTGGGCTATGGCAAGCAGGATCTAGGGCTGGCCTGTGTATGGGGTGCAGGCTTAGGCAGGTGGGTGCCCCAGGCCAGCCAGGTTTTGGGATGCAGGCCATGGAAGGCAGGTGCCCAAGCCAGACAGGGTTTGTAGTGCAGGCCATGGCAGGTGGGTGCCTGGGCAGGCCAGGGTTTGGGGTGGGGGCCATGGCAGGCATGGTGCCTGGGTCAGCTGGTATTTGGGGCAAGGGACTTGGCAGGTAGTTGCCTGTGTTGGCCATTGCTGGAAAGCGGGCCATGGCAGGCCTGTGAAGGGGCAGCTGGGGTTTGGGGCATGGGCCATGGTTTGTGGGTTCCCGGGCCAACTGGGTATTGGGGCAAGGGTGATGGCAGGCAGATGTTCGTGTTAGCAGGGGTTTGGGACACGGGCCATGGCAGGTGGGTTCGAGGACATGCCAGGGTTTGGGGTGCCAGCCATAGCAGGTGGGTGCCTGGACCAGACAGGGTTTGGGGTGTGGGCCATGGCAGGCAGATTTCTGGGACAGCTGGGGTTGGGGTGCTGGTCTTGGCAGGTGGTTGCCAGGGCCTGCCTATATTTGGGGGAAGTACCATGGCAGGCGGGTTACAGGCTGTGCCAGGGTTTGGGGTGAGCACCATGGCATGGGGGTGCCAGGGTTCACACAGTTTTGGGGTACAGGCCATGGCAAGTCGGAGCCAGGGCCAGCCAGGGTTCGGGGCTTGGGCCATGGCAGGTGGGTACCAGGACCAGACGATGTTTGGGGCACAGGCCATGGCAAGCTGGTTTCTGGGCCAGCTGGAGTTTGTAGTGTGGGCCATGGCAGGAGGGTGGCCGGGCCAGCAGGGGTTTGGGGGATGGGCCATGTCAGGTGGGTGCCTGGGCCAGCCAGGTTTTGGGATACAGGCCATGGAAGACGGGTGCCCAATCTGGCCAGGGTTTGGGTCATTTGCCTTGCCCTGGCCTGCCAGTGTTTGGGGCTAGAGCCATGGCAGTGAGTGACTGGGCTGACCGTTGTTGGCACGTGGGCCATGGCAGGCCATTACAAGGGATCTCTGGGGTTTGGGGAATGGGCCAGGGCTGGCGTGTGCCCAGGCCAGCCGGGTTTGGGGCGAGGGCCATAGCAGGCAGATGACCATGCCAGCTATGGTATGGGGCACAGGACATGGTATGCAGGTGCAAGGGCCCACAGCGGTTTGAGGCAAGGGCCATGGGAGGCAGGTGTCATGGCCTGCCATGGTTTGGGGTGAGGGCCATGGTAGGTGTTGCCAGGGCCCCTTGGATTTAGAGTGAGGGCCATGACAGGTGGATGCCAGGGCCCATCGAGGTTTAGGGTGAGGGCCATGGCAGGCAGGTGCCATGGCCCACCATGGTTTGGGGTGAACGCCTTGGCAGGCAGGTGTCATGGCCCACAGGGGTTTTGGACGATGGCCATTGCAGGTGGTGCCAGGGCACGCCAGGTTTTGGGGCAAGGGCCATGGCATGCCAGGCCATGGCCCACAGGGTTTTGGGGTAAGGGCCATGGCATGAGGATGAAAGGGCCAGCAGGGTTTTGGGGTGAGGGCCATGGCAGGAGGGTGTTAGGGCCAGCCAGCATTTAGGCGAGGGCCATGTCAGGCATGTGCCTGGCCAGCCTGGGCTGGGGCATTGGCCATGGCTAGCTAGTGCTCAGGACAGCTGGGGTTTGGGGCATGGGCCACAGCTGGCAAGTATCCGAGACAACTGGGGTTTGGGGTGAGGAGCATGGCAGGTGAGTGCCAGGGTCCCCCAGGGTTTAGGGCAAGGGCCATGGCAGGTGAGTCATAGTGGCGACCATGGTTTGGGGCAAAGGCCATGGCAGGCTGTTGCCTGGGCTGGCCAGTGTGTGGGGAATGGTCCATGGCAGGCAGGTGCTAGGACCAGCAGTGTTAGGGGCAATGGTCATGGCAGGTGGGTTCCAGGGCCTGCCGGGGTTTGGGGCAAGGGCTGTGGCAGGAGGGTGCCAGGGGTGATTGGGTTTTGGGACAAGGGCCATGGCAGGCTGGTGCCCGGGCCGGCCAGTGTTTGGGGCAAGGGCCATGGCAGGTGGGTGCTAGGGCCAGCTGCAATTTGGGGCAAGGACCATGGCAGGTGTGTGCCCAGGGTCGGCTGTTGTTGGCATGCAGGCCATGGCAGGCTGGTGACAGGGCCAGCTGTGGTTTGGGGCATAGGCGATGGCTTCCAGGTGCCTGGGCCATCCATATTTTTGGGTGAGGACCATGACAGGCAAATGCCCTGTCAGCTGGGTTTTGGTGTATGATCCATGGCAGGAAGATTCCAGAGCCCACCGGGGTTTGGAGCAAGGGCCATGGCAGGTGGGTGCCAGGGCCTGCTTGGGTTTGCAGTGAGGGGAATGGCAGGCGGGTGCCAGGGCATGCCGGGGTTTGGGCCAAGGGCCATGGCATGCGGGTGCCAGCGTCTGTGTGGATTTGGGGTATGGGCCATGGCAGGTGGGAGCCAGGGCCAGCTGGAGTTTGGGGTGCAGGCCATGGCCGGTGGTTACCAGGGCCAGACAGTGTTTGGAGCATGGGCCACGGCAATCTGGTTTCTGGGCCAGCTGGCGTTTGGAGCAAGGGCTATGGCAGGCCAGTTCCAGGGCTGGTTGGTGTTTGGGGCAAGGACCATGGCAGGATAGTGCCTGACTTGCCTGTGTCTGGGCGTGGGCCCATAGCGGGCACATGCCCAGGACAGATGGGGTTTTGGGCATAGGCCATGGGAGGTGGGTTCCCTGGGCCAGTCGGGTTTGGGGGAGAGGGCCTTGGCAGGGGGATACCCGGGTCAGCCGGGGTTTGGGGTGAGGGCCATGGCAGGTGGGTGCCAGGGCCTGCTGGTGTTTGGGGTGAGGGCCATGGCAAGGGGGGCAGGGACAGATGGGGATTTAGGTGCAGGCCATGGCAGGTGGGTACCTGGACCCACAGGGCTTTGGGGAGAGGGCTTTGGCAGGGGGATGCCCAGGCCAGCTGGGATTTGTGTGTGGGCATGACAGGTGGGTGCCTGTACCAGCAGGGTTTTGGGGCATGGGCTATGGCAGGCAGGTGCCTTGGCCAGCTGATGTTTGAGGTGAGGGCCATGGCATTCTGGTGCCAGGGCCAGCCGGGGTTTGGGGTGAGGACCATGGCAGGTGGGTGCCTTTGCTGGCTGGTGTTTGGGGAGAGGTTGATGACAGGCCAGTGCCCAGACTGGCCGGTGTTTCAGGCAAGGGCCATGGCCATCTGGTGCCAGGACCGGTTGGTATTTGGGGCATGGGCCATGGCATGGCAATGCCCAGGCCAGCTGGGGTTTTGGGTGCAGGCTATGGCAGGCGGGAGCCAGGGTCAGCCAGGGTTTGGGGCACAGGACATGGCAGGTGGGTGCCAGGGCCAGACAGGGTTTGGGGTACAGGCGATGGAAAGCAGGTGTCTGGGCCAGCTGGATTTTGGGGCATGAGCCAGGGCAGGCAGGTGCCTGGGCCAGGTGGGGTTGGGGCACAGGCCATGGCAGCCGTGTTCCTGGGCCAACCGTTGTTGGCATGCAGACTATGGCTGGCCGCTGCCAGTACCAGCCAAGATTTGGGGCATGAGCCATGGCTGGTGGGTGCCAGGGTCAGCCAGGGTTTGAGGGGAGGTCCATGGCAGGCAGATGCCCATTCCACCCAGGGCTTGGGGCACAGGCCATGGCAGGTGGGAGTCAGGACCCACTGGCATTTGGGGCTAGGGCAATGGCTGGCGGGTGCCTGGGCCCACCAGAGTTTTAGGAGAGGGCCATGGCAGTAGGGTTCCAGAGCCCACTAGGGTTTGGGGTGAGGGCCATGGAATGTGGGTGCAAGGGCCCACAGTGGTTTGAGGCAAGTGCTATGGCAGTAGGGTGCCAGGGCCTGCCAGGGTTTGGGGCGGGGGCCATGCAGACAGGTGCCATGTCTGCCCTTGAGGGCAGACAGGGCCCTCAAGTGTTTGGGGTGAGGACCATGACATGTGGGTGCCAGGGTCCACAGGGGTTTGGGGAAAGTGCCATGGCAGGCTGGTACCAGGGCTCTCTGGGGTTTAGGGAAGGGCCATGGCAGGCGGGTGCCAGGGCTGGTTGGCTTTTGGTGCAAGTTACATGGCAGTTGGGTGCCAGATCCAGCCGCAGTTTGGGTTGAAGGCTGTGGCAGTCCAGTGCCTGGGCCAGCTGGTGTTTGGGGCAAGGGATGGAAGTCCTGTGACAGGGCCGGCCTGGTTTGGGCCAGGGGCCATAGCAAACCATTGCCAAGGCTGGCAACGGTTTGGGGTTTGGGGAGAAGGCCATGGCAGACTGGTGCCTAGGACAGTTGGGGTTTGGGGTGCAGGCAATGGTAGGCACATGCAGGGCCACCTGGGGTTTCTGGCATGGGCCATGGCAGGTGGCTACCCAGGTCAGCGGGGTTTGGGTACAGGCCATGGCAGATGGGAGCCAGGGCCAGCTGGGGTTTAGGGCCTGGGCCATGACAGGTGGGTTCCAGGGCCAGCTGGGGTTTGGGGTACACACCACGGCAAGCTGGTGTCTGGGCCAGATGGGGTTTGGGGCACGGGCCACAGCAGGTGTGTGCTTGGGTCTGCAGGGTTTTGCGCCATGGGCCATGGCAGGCAGATGCCTGGGCCAGCCGGGGTTGGGTCATCAACCACGGGAGATTCGTATCCTGGCCAGCCATTGTTGGTACGTGGGACATGGCAGGCTGGTGCTAGTACTGGTCAGGTATTGGGGCATGGGCCATGGCTGGCGGGTGCCAGGGCCCACTGGGGTTTAAGGCGAGGTCTATGTGGTGCCCATGCCAGCCAGGATTTAGGAAGCAAACCATGGCAGGCAGGTGCCCAGACCAGCCGGGGTTTGAGGTTCAGGCCATGGTAGGCGAGTGCCCAGGCCAGCTGGGAGTTGGGGCAATGGCCATGGCAGGGGCTGCCTAGAACAGCCAGTGTTTGGGGTGCAAACAATGGCAGCCTGGTGCCAGGTTATGCTGGGGCTTTGGTTCCCAGGCATGGCAGGTGTTGCTAGGGACAGCCAGGTTTTAGGGCATGGGCCATGGCAGGTGGGAGCCAGGGCCAGCTGGGGTTTGGGGTGTGGCCCATGGCAGGTGGATGCCCAGACCAGCCATGGTTTGGGGCACATGTTATGGCAGGCAGGTGCCTGGTCCAGCCAGGGTTTGGGGTGTTGGACATGGCAGGTGTGTGCCCAGGCCAGCTGGTATTCAGGGCGTGGGCCATGGCAGGCAAGTGCCTGGGCCAGCCGGAGTATTGGGTGAGGGCCAAGGCAGGAGGTTTCCTGGGCCAGCTAGGGTTGGGTCTAGGGCCATGGCAGGTGGGTACAAAGGACCACCAGGGTTTTGGGTGAGGACCAAGGAAGGTGGGTGCCAGAGCCTGCCAGGGTTTGGGGTGAGGGCCATGGCAGTAGGGTGCCCAGGCCTTCTGGGGATTAGGGTGAGGGCCATGGCGGTCCAGTGCCAGGACTGGCAGGGATTTGGTGCATGGGCCAAGGCAGGCCAGTGCCCGGGCCATCTGGAGTTTTGGGTGCAGGCCATGGCATGTGGGAGCCAGGGCCAGCCAGGGTTTGGAGTACATGCCATGGCAAGCTGGTGTCTGAGACAGGTGGGGTTTGGGGGACAGTCTATGGCAGGTGGGTGCCCAGGCAAGCTGGTGTTTGGGGCCTGGGCCACCCAGGTTTGGGGCACAGACCATGGCAGGCACTTGCCCAGGACAGCCAGGGTTTGGGGAGCAGGCCATGGACGGCAGATTCCCTGGCCTGCCGGGATTTGAGGCTAGGGCCATGGGAGGTGGGTGCCAGGGCGAGACATGACAGGCATATGCCCATGCCAGCTCGGGTTTGGGGCATGGGCCATGGCAGGCTGGTGCCAGGGTCCTCAGGGATTTAGGGTGAGAGGCGTGGTAGGTGGGTGCCAGGGCCCACCGGGGTTTGGGGAAAGGACCATGACAGGCAGGTGCTATGGCCCACCAGGGTTTGGTGCAAGGGCCATGGCACGTGTGTGCCAGGGCCTGCTTAGGTTTGGAGCAAGGGACATGGCAGGTGGGTGCCAGGGCCTGCCAAGGTTTGGGGTGAAGGCCATTGCAGGTGGGTGCCAGGGCCCACTGTGGTTTGTGGTGAGGACCATGGCAGGCTGGTGCCAGGGCCTGCTGCGGTTTAAGGCAAGGGCCATGGCAGGTGAGTGTCAGGACCCACTGGGGTTTGGGACTAGGGTCATGGCAGGTGTGGTCCCCATGCCAGCAGGGGCTTGGGGCATGGGCCATGGCAGGCAGGTGTCCAGGCCAGGTGGGGTTTGGATTGTAGGCCATGGCAGGTGTGTGCCAGGGACAGCTGGGTTTTGGGGCATAGGCCATGTCAGGCACGTACCAGGTACAGCCAGGGTTTGGGGTGCAGGCCATGTCAGGTGGGTACCCAGGCAGGTTTGGGGTGATGGCCATGGCAGGCAGGGGCTCAGACAAGGCAGGGTTTGGGGCAAGGGCCATGGCAAGCCAGTGCCTTGGCTGGATGATGATTGGCATGAGGGTGAAGGCAGGCTGGTACCCAGGCTGGCCCTTGTTTTGGGTGAGGGCCATGGCAGTCTGGTGCCAGAACTAGCCAGGGATTGGGGCATAGGCCATGGCAGCAGGGTGCCCAGACAAGCCAGGGTTTGGGGCATGGGTCATGGCAGGCACATCCCCAGGCCAGCCAGGGTTTGGGGCAAGTGCCATGGTAGGCCGGTTCCTTGGCTGGTCGGTGTTTGGGGTAAGGGCAATGGCAGGCTGGTGCCAGGGACAGTCGTGGTTTGTGGTATGGGAATGGCATGCAGGTAACAGGGCCAGCCAGGGTTTGGGGCATGGGCCATGGCAAGTAATAGCCAGTGCTGGCTGGTGTTTGGGGTGTAGGGCTTGGCAGGCTGGTGCCCAGACCAGCCATGTTTTGGGATACAGGCCATGTCATGTGGGTGCCCTGGCCAGCCAGCATTCAGGGTGTGAGCCATGGAAGGCAGGTGCTAGGGCTGGCCAGGGTTTAGGGTGTGGGCCATGGCAGGCAGGTGCTGGGCCAGCCAGGGTTTGGGGTGTGGGCCATGGCATGCATGGTCCCTGGGCCAACCAGGGTTTGGGGTACAGACCTTGGCAGGTCATTGACCAGGCCAGCCAAGGTTTGGGGCAAGGGACCTGGCAGGCAGATGCAGGTGCCCACTGGGGTTTGTGGGGAGGGCCATGGCTGGCATGGTGCCTGTGCCTGCCAGGGATTGGGCACAGGCCATGGAAATGGGTGCCTGGACCATCCAGGGTTTGGGCACGGGCCATGGCAGTTGGGTGCCTGGGCCAACTGTGTTTTGGGGCACAAGCCATGGCAGGTGTGTACCAGGGCCAGCCAGGGTTTGGGGCATGGGCCTTGCCAGGCAGGTGCCAGGACCAGCTGGGATTTGGGGTGATGGCCATGGCAGGCAGGTGCCCAGACCAGCCAGGGATTGGGGCACGGGCTATGGCAGGTGGGAGCCAGGGCCTGCCAGGGTTTGTAGCATGGGCCATGGTAGGCTGGTATAAGGGCCAGCCGGGGTTTGGGCCACGGCTGGCTGGTGCCTTGGCCGGCCAGTGTTTGGGATGAGGGTGATGGCAGTCTAGTGCCTTGTTCGGCTGGGGTTTAGGGGATGGGCAATGGCAAGCTGTTGCCAGGGCTGGCTGGGGTTTGGGGTGCTGCCCTAGTTGGCCAGTGTTTGGAGTGTGGGCTTGGCAGGCGGGTTCTCAAGCTGGCCAGAGTTTGGGGTACAGGCCATGGAGAGGGGGGTCCAGGCCCACTGGGGTTTGGCATGAGTGTCATGGCAGGTGGTTGCGTGGGCCAGCCAGGATTTGGGGCAAGGGACATGTCAGGTGGGTGCCCAGATAAGTCTGGTTTTGGTGTTGGGCCATGGAAGTCGGGAGTCAGGGCCAGCCGGGGTTTAGGGCGATATCCATGGCAAGTGCATGCCAGGGCCCTCTGGGGTTTGGGGCACAGGCCAAGCCAAGCTGGTGTCCAGACCAGCCAGGGTTTGGGGCTTGGGCCACACTGGTGGAGGCCCAGGACAGCAGGGGTTTGGGGCGTGGGCCATGGAAGATGGGTGCCCAGGCCAGGTGGGGTTGGGGCATGGGCTATGGGAGGCACCAGGGCCCGCATGGGTTTGGGGCAAAGACCATGGCAGGTGGGTGCCAGGGCCCACCAGAGTTTGTGGGGAGGGCCATGGCAGGCAGGTGCCATGGTCCACCAAGTTTTGGGGTGAGAACCATGGCAGGTGTGTATTAGGGCCCTCTCGGGATTGGGGCAAGAGCCATGGCAGACAGGTGCCAGGTCCCGCCATGGTTTGGGGGTGAGGGCCATAGCAGGTGGGTGCCACAGCTTGCCAGCATTTGGGGCAAGGGCCAATGCAGGCGGGTGCCAGGGCCTGCCCTGGTTTGAGGATAGGGGCATTGCAATAGGGTACCATGGCCTGCCGGGATTAGGGGTGAGGGCCATAGCAGATTGGGGCCAGGGACTGCCAAGTTTTGGGGGTGAGGGCCATGGAATGCAGCTGCCATGGCTTACAGGATTTTGGCGGGAGGGCATGGCAGGCCGATGCCCAGGCTGGCTGGTGTTTGGGGCAAGGGCCATGGTAGGCCAGTGCCTTGTCCGGTCAGTGTTTGGGATGAGGGCAATGGCACGCCAGTGTCCAGGCCGGCCTGTGTTTGGGACAAGGGCCATGGCAGTTTGGTGCAAGGGCCAGCCGTGGTTTGGGGTGTTGGCCATGGCAGGAGGGCACCAGAACCAGCCTGAGTTTGGGGCATGGGCAATGGGAAGCTGGTGTCCAAGCCAGCTGGGGTTTGGAGTGTGGGCCATGGCAGGTGGTTGCCCAGGCCAGCAGGGGTTTGGGGAGCAGGCCATGGAAGGTGGGTGCTGGGGCCTGCTGGGGTTTGGGGCAATAGACATGGTAGGCAGATGCCTGTGCCAGCAAGGGTTTGGAGCACAGGCCATGGCAGGTGGGTGCCACAGCCCACCAGGGATTGGGGCAAGGGCAAAGGCAGGTAGGTGCCAGGGCCTGCTCAGGTTTGGGGTGAGGGCCATGGCAGGCGGGTGCCCTAGCCAGTCATTGGCACGTGGGCCATGGCAGACTGGTGCCAGGGCTGGCCAGTGTTTGGGGTGTGCGCCATGGCAGGAGAGATCCAAGGCTGACTGGTGTTTGGGGCACAGGCCTTGGCAGGTGCGGTGCCTGTGCCAGCCAGGTTTTGGCTCATGGGCCATGGCATGCGGGTGCCTGGATCAGTCGGGGTTTGGGCACAGGCCATGGCAGGTGGGTGCCCAGGCCAGGTGAGCTTTGGGGCATGGGCCATTGAAGGTGTGTATCCGGGCCAGCAGGGGTTTGGAGCACAGGCAATGGCAGGCGGGTGCCCAGACCAGCCAGGGTTTGTGGTGTGGGCCATGGCATGCTGGTACACGGTCCAGCCAGGGTTTGGGTTGAGGACCATGGCAGGCCGGCACCTTGGCCAGCTGGTGTTGGGGGCGAGGGCAATGTCAGGTTGGTGCCCAGGCTGGCAGGTGTTATGGGCGAGGGCCATGGCAGTCTAGTGCCAGGGCTGGCCAGGGTTTGGGGTAAGGGCCATGGTATGCAGGTTCCAGAGCTAGCCGCATTTGGGGTGCAGGCCATTTTAGGCTGGTGCCAGTACTGGCTACGGTTTGGGGCATAGGGCATGGCAGGCTGGTTCCAGGGCCAGCTGGGGTTTGGGGCGAGAACCATAGCAGGCCAGTACCAGGGCTGGCTGGGGTTTGGGGCATGGGCCATGTCAGGCGGATGGCAGGGCCACCAGAGTTTGGGGTGAGGACCATGGCAGGCAGGAGCCAGGCTTTGTGGCGAGGGCCATGGTAGGCAGGTGCCAGGGCATGCAGGGTTTTGGTGCAAGGGCCATGGCAGGCAGGTGCCCAGGCCAGCCGGTATTTGAGATGTGGGCCATGGCAAGCAGGTGCCCAGGCCTGCCAGGGTTTCTGGCAAGAGCCATGGCAGAGGGTGCCAGGGTCTTCCCATATTTGGGGCAAGGGCCATGGTAGGTGGGTGCCCGGGCTGGCCAGGGTTTCTGGCAAGGGCCATGGCAGATGAGTGCCTGGGTCCACCTGGGTTTGTGGTGTGGGCCATGGCATGCGCAGGCCCGGGCCAGTCAGGTTTTCAGTTGCTTGTCATGGCAGGCAGGTTCCCGGGCCAGCCAGGGTTTGGGACAAGGGTCATGGCTGGCGGATGCCCAGGACAGCCAGGGTTTGGAGCACATGCCATGGCAGGTGGTGCTAGGGCCCACTGGGGTTGGAGACAAGGGTCATGCAAGGAGGGTGCCAGGGCCCGCTGGGGTTTGGGGAGAGGGCTAAGGCAGGTGGGTGGCAGGGCACACAGGTGTTTGGGCAAGGGCCAGGGCAGGTGGGTGCCAGGACCCCCAGGTTTTGGGGCAAGGGCCATGGCAGTCGGATTTCAGAGGCTCCTGGGATTTTGGGCGAGGGCCTGGGCAGGCAGGTGCCTGGGCCAGGTGGGGTTTGGGGAGTGCACCATGGCAGCAGTTGCCAGGGCCAGAGAGTGTTTGTGGTGAGGGAGGGCAATGGTAGGAGAGTGCCAAAGGCCCGCAAGGGTTTGAGGTGAGGGAGATGGTAAGCGGTGGCCTTGGTAGGGAGGGTTTGGGGTGAGGGTGATGGTAGGCGGATGCAAGTACCTTCCAGGTTTTGGGATGAGGGCGATGGTAGGCTGGTGCCAGGGTCAAAAAGTGTTTGGGGTGAGGGCGATGGAAGGTGGGTGCCAGGGCCAGCCAGGGGTTGTGGTGAGAGTGATGGTAGGTGGATACCAGGGCTAGCCAGGGTTGAGTGAGAGGGTGATTGTAGGCATGTGTCAGTGCCAGCCAGGGTTGAGGGAGAGGGCAATGGTAGGTGGGTGTCAGGGCTAGCCAGTGTTGAGTTTGAGGGTGATGGGAGGCACGTGCCAGGTCTAGCCATGTTTGAGGTTGACAGTGATGGTAGGGGACTGCAAGGGCTAGCCAGGTTTGAGGGTGACGGTGATGGTGAGTGGCTGCCAGGGCCAGCCAGGATTTGGGGTGACGGCGATGGTAGGCAGGTTCGAAGGCCAGCCAGGGTTTGGGGTGAGGGCGATGGTAGGCATGTGCCAGGGCCTGCCAGGGTTTGTGGAGAAGGCAATGGTGGGCAGTTGCCAGGGCTAGCCAGATTTGGGGTGTTTGCAATGGTAGGCGGGTGCCAAGGTCACACAGGGATTATGGTGAGGGTGATGATAGGCAGGTGCGAGGATAGAAGGTGCCAAGGCCAGTCAGGATTTGGGGTGGGGGAAATGGTAAGCGGGTGCCAGGGCTGGCCAGGGTTTGGGAAGTGGGTGATGATATGCGGGTGCCAGGGCTAGGCAGGGTTTGGGGTGAGGGTGATTGTAGGCGGTTGCCAGGCTCACCTGGGTTTGAGGTGAGGAGGATGGTAGGCGGGTGCCATGGCTAGCCAGGGTTTGGGTTGAGGGCAGTGGTAGGTGGGTGCCAGGGCTAGCCAAGGTTTTGGGTGAGAACGATGGTAGGTGCTTGGAAGGCCTAGCCAGGGTGTGGTTGAGGACAATGGTAAATGAGTGACAGGGCCAGCCAGGTTTAGGGGAGAAGGCAATGGTAGGCAGTTGCTAGTGCCAGCCATTGTTTGGGGTGAGGGCAATGGTAGGTGGGTGCTAGGGCCAACCAGGGTTTGAGGTGAGGGCGATGGTAGGTGGGTGCAAGGGCCACTCAGGGCTTTGGGTGAGGGCTATGATAGGCAGTTGCCAGGGCTAGCCAGGGTTTGGGGTGGTGGTGATGGTAGGTGGGTGCCAGCGCTAGCCAGGGTTTTGGATGATATTAGGTGGATATTAGATGGGTTCCAGGCCCAGCAGGGTTTGGGGTAAGGGCAATGGTAGGCGGGGGCCAGGGTCAGCCAGGGTTGGGGTGAAGGCGATAGTATGTGTGTGCCAGGGCCTGCCAAGATTTGGGATGAGGGTAATGGTAGGCTATTACCAGGGCCTGCCAGTGTTTGGGGTGAGGGCGATGGTAGGTGGGTGCTAGGGTCAGCCAGGTTTTATGGTGAGGGTGATGGTATTTGGGTGTGAGTACTGTGGGTGCCATGGCCAGCCAGGTATGGAGTGAGGGCAATGGTAGGCGGGTGCCAGTGCCAGGCAGTGTTTGGGGTGTGGACGATGGCAGGTGGCTGCCAGGTCCAGCCAGGGTTTGGAGTGAGGGCAATGGTAGGTGGGTGCGCTGGCCACTGGTGCCAGGTTCAGCCAAGGTTTTGGGTAAGGGTGATGTTAGGTGGTTGTCAGGGCCAGCCACAATTGAGGAAGAGTATGAGGGTAGGTGGGTGCCAGGCCTAGCCTGGGTTGAAGGTGAGGGTGATTGTAGATGGGTGTCAGGGCTAGGCAGGATTGAGAGTGAGGGAGATGTTAGTTGGGTGCCAAGCCTAAATAGCGCTGAGGTTAAGGGTGAAGGTAGGGGGTTGACAGGGCTAGCCAGGTTTGAAGGTGAGGGTGATGGTAGGCGGGTCCAGGGCTAGCAAGGGTTGAGGGTGAGGGTGATGGTAGATGGGGGCCAGGGCTAGACATGGTTTAGTGTGAGAGTGGTGGCAGGGAGTGCCAAGGCTCCCCAGGGTTGAGGGTGAGGGCGATGGTAGGAGGGTGGCAGGACTAGCCCGGTTTGAGGGAGAGGACAATGGTAGGCAGGTGCCATGGTTTGTGGTGAAGGTAATGGTAGACGGGTGTCAGGGCCAGCCAGAATTAGGATGAGGACAATGGTAGGTGTGTACCAGGGCCAGCCAGTGTTTGGGGTGAGGGTGATGGAATGTGGGTGCTAGGGCCAGCCAGGGTTTAGGGTGATGGCAATAGTAGGCAAATGCGAAGCCGAGAGTGCCAGGGCCAGCAAAGGTTTGGGGTGGGGGTGATTGTAGGTGGTTGCCAGGGCTAGCCACGATTGAGGGAGTGGGCGATGGTAGGCAGGTGCCAGGGCTAACCAGGGTTGAGGGTGAGGGCTATGGTAAGCATGTGCCAGGGATAGCCAGGGCTTGGGTTGAAGGTGATGGTAGGCTGCCGCAGACCAGCTGCAGCCTAGGATCCAGGGGTACCTGAAGGCGGGTGAAGAGTCGGCAATGGGAGACAGAGACACAGCAACTCGGAGACAGTGTGATTCTGTTCCACTTATTGCTCAGATAGTTCAGTTTTTTATAGTCTTTTTAGACTTAGTTCATGCAAACAGTAAAAATAGCACATGCAGTTATCCATGAAAAAAGTTTCTCAAGCACCTGTTAATCATAATAGCCCATAGCCCAAAGCATAAACTTTACTATCTTGAGATAACAAACACCTGGAAGGTCTGTCTCTTCTCAGGCTTTTCATAAATGATAAGCTATAATAGGGTATTTGAACTCTATTCTTATTTATCATTTTAACCCCTTGTTCATTATATGCTTTTATGTAAGGCAGTGGAGGGTCAGGCTGACCAGAACAATAGCCTCTACTCTTTTCTGTAGCTGGGAACAAAGGTCTGCCTTTAGATAGATAAGCACCTCCCCATGCTGTGTATCCACTCTTTCCTCCAGTTGGGAGCCAAGTTCTGCCTTTAGACAAATAAGCACCTCCATGATAAATTGTCAAGGAGGCCTTTTTACTGTGGGAACAGGCCTATGTATTCTTCTGATTGTTCTATACTTTCTTTGTAAACCTTAGCTACCCTAGGTGGGGCCACTTCAGTCCAAATAGGGGCTAATAACTCAGTTTGCTGCAGCTGAAGCATAAATTACTTAACTCTTGAGTTCCAGGGTGGAAATTGCTGATCAGCTTTAACTAGAATATTGTCCACACAACCCTTACAATTGGTGGTCATTACCTCTAATTCATTTACAAATTCCCCCAGTCGTGTCATTCTTTCAGCATAGGTTTCATTAGAATTTAAAACAAGATTAGTTATGAGCATTAGTCCTAAACATGAAGTAATTATGTACATAATTAGAAGCAGTAATCCTATTCCTAGAAAGCAAAAAGCACATATTCCTTTTCCCCATCCCCATCCATTTCTTGGAAGAAGAGTTCCTTGAACCTCTCTTCCCCATATCCGGACCTTGTCAGACAATATTGTTAGAAAGGGCCATGGCAGTAGGAGGATGCTAGGGCCAGCCAGGGTATGGGATGAGGGCAATGGTAGGCTGGTGCTAGGGCTTGCTAGGTTTTGAGGTGATGGCCATTGTAGGCAGGTGCCAAGGACAGCTCTGATTTGGGTAAGGGTGATGGAAGGAGAGTGCCACGGCCTGCTCGGCTTTGGGGTGAGGGTGATGGTAGGAGGTTGCCAGGGCCAGGTCTGCTTTGGGGTGAGAGCAATGGTAGATGGATGCCAGGGCTAGTAGGGTTTAGGTTGAGGGTGACTGTAGCAAGGGCTAGCCAGTGTTGAGGGTGAGGGTGGTTGTAGATGGGTGTCAGCCTAGCCAGTGAGGAGGGTGAGGGTGGTTGTAGACCGGTGACAGGGCCATCCAGGTTTGAGGATTAGGGTAATTGTAGATGGGTGCCAGGGCTAGCCAGGGTTGAGGCCAAGGGCAATGGTAGCCTAGTGCCAAGGCTAGCCAGGGTTGATGGTAAGGGCAATGGCAGTTTGGTCCCAGAGCTAGCCAGGGTTGAGGGTAAGGACAATTGTAGGTGGGTGCCAGGGATAGCCAGGGTTTAGAGTGAGGATGATAGTAGATGTGTACCAGGGCTAGGCATGGTTGAGGGTGAGGGCGATGGAAGGCAGCTGTCATGCCTAGCCAGGATTGAGGGTGAGGGCGATGGTTGGAGGGTGCCAGGGTCAGCCAGGGTTTGGGGTGAGGGCAATGGTAGGAGGGGCCCAGGCCCAGCCATGGTTTGTGGAGAGGGCAATGGTAGGTGGTGCCAGGGATGGCTCACATTTGGATTGAGGGTGATGGTAGGCCAGTGTCAGGGTCAACTAGGGCTTGGGGTGAGGGCGATGTTAGCCGGGTGATTTGGCCAGCTCTGGTTTGGGGTGAGGGCAATGGGAGGTGGGTGCCAGGGTTAGCCATTGTTGATGTTGAGGGTGAATGTAGATGGGGGCATGGTCTAGCCAAGTTTGGGTGGTTGTAGATGCATGCCAGGGCTAGCCTGGGTTGAGTTTGAAATGGGTACCAGGTAGCTAGGATTGAGCTTGAGGGCGATGGTACATGGGTGCCAGGGCTAGCCAGGATTGAGGGTGTGGGTGATGGTAGGCTTGTTCCAGGGCTAGCCAGTGTTAAGGGTGAGGGAGTTGGTAAGTGGGTGCCAGTGCTAGCCAGGGTTGAGAGTGAGGGCGATACATGGCTGTGCTAGAGCTAGCGAAGTTTGAGGGTGAGGGCGATGGTAGGCGGGATCCAAGGCTATCCAGAGTTGAGTGTGAGGGTGATGGTAGGTGAGTGCTAGGGCTAGCCAGTGTCTAGGGTAAGGGTGATGGTAGGATGGTGCCACAGTTTGGGGTGTGGGCAAAGTAGGCTGGTGCCAGGTCCAGCCAGGTTTGGGGGTGAGGGCGATAGTAGGCAGGTGCCAGAGCCAGCCAGAGTTTTGGTTGAAGATGATGGTAGGTGGGTGGAATGGCTTGGCAGTGTTTGGGGTGAGGGCAATAGTAGGCGAGTGCCAGGCCCAGTCAGGGTTTGTGGTGAGGGGGAGGGTAGGCAGGTTCCAGGGCCAGCCAGGGTTGCTGGTTAGGGTGATGTTAGGCTGGTACCAGGGCCTCATATCCCAGGGCCAGCAAGGGTTTGGGGTGAGAGCAATGGTAGGCGGGTACAGGGATAGCTCAGGTTTTGGGTGAGGGTGATGGTAGGTGGGTGCCAGGCCTAATTGGGTTTGGGGTGAGGGAGATGGTAGGCGGGTGATTTAGCCAGATCTGATTTGTAGTGAGGGTGATGGTAGATGGGTCCAAGGAATCTCGAGTGTTGAGGGTGAGGGTGGTTGTAGATGGGTGCCAGGTGTAGCCAGGTTTGATTTAGAGGGTGGTTGTAGTTGAGCGCCAAGGTAGCCAGGGATGAGGGTGAGGGTGATTGTAGATGGGTGCCAGGGATAGCCAGGGTTGAGGGTGTGGGTGATTGTGGATGGGTTCCTGGGCTAGGCACAGTTGTTGGTGAGGGTGATGGTAGGTGGGTACCAGGGATAGCCAGGGTTGAGAGTGAGGGCAATGGTAGGCGACTGCCAGGGCTAGCCCGGGTTGGGGGTGAGGGCAATGAAGGCAGTTGCTAGGGCTAGCCAGGGTTGTGGGTGACAGCAATTATAGGTGGGTGCCAGGGCAGCCAGGGTTTGTGGTGAGGGTGATGGTAGACAGGGCCCAGGGCCAGCTAGTGTTTGTGGTGATTGTGATGGTAGGCAGCTGCCAGGGACAGCTCATGCTTGGATTGAGGGTAATGGTAGGTGGGCATCAGAGCCAACTTGGGCTTGGGGTGAGGGCGAAGTTAGGTGGGTGATTTGGCCAGCTCTGGTTTGGGATGAGGGCAATGGTAGATGGGTTAGCCAGTGTTGATGTTGAGGATGAATGTAGATGGGAGCTAGTTCTAGCCAAGTTTGGGGATGAAGGTGGATGTAGAGGTGTGCTAGGGCTAGCCTGGGTTGAGTTTGAGCATGGTTGTATATGGTTGCCAGGGTAGCCAGGGTTGAGGGTGAGTGTGATTATAGATGGGTGCCAGAACTAGCCAGGGTTGAGGGTGTGGGTGATTTTGGATAGGTACCTGGGCTAGGCAGGGTATGTGGTGAGGGTGTTGGTAGGCGGGTGCCAAGCCTAGCCAGGGTTGAGGGTGTGGGCAATGGTAGACTGGTTCTAGGGCTAGCCAGTGTTTAGGCTGAGAGAGATGGTAGGTGGGTGTCAGGGCTAGCCAGGGTTGAAAGTGAGGGCAATGGTAGTCAGGTGCCAGGGCTAGCCAGGGTTGAGGTGGAGGGCAATGTTAGGCGGGTGCCAGGGCCAGACTGGTTTTGGGGTATGGGTGGTGCTAGGTGGTTGCCAGGGTGAGGCAGTGTTTGGGGTGAAGGAGATGGTAGGCTATTGTGAGGGCTAGCCAGGGTTTGGGGTGAGGATGATGATTGGCGGGTGCCAGGTCCAGTCAGGGATTGGGGTGAGGGCAATAGTAGATGGGTGCTAGGGACAACTCAGGTTTGGGGTGAGGGTGATGGTAGGTGGGTGCCAGGGCTAGTCAGGTTTGAGGATGAGGGCAATGGTAGGTGGGTGCCAGGGTTATCCAGGGTTGAGGGTGAGAGCAATTTTAGGTGGGTGCAAGGGCCAGACTGGGTTTGGTGTGAGGGTGATGGAACACGGGTGCCAGGGCCAGCCAGGGTTTGGGGTGAGGGTGATGGTAGGTGGGGGCCAAGGTCAGCTCAGGTTTGTGGTGGGGGTGATGGTAGGCTCTGCCAAGGCCAAGTCGGGTTTGGGGTGAGGGCAATGGTAGGCAGGTGATTTGGCCAGCTCTTGTTTGGGGTGAGGGTTATGGTAATGGGTGACAGTGCTAGCCACTGTTGAGCATGAGTATGAATTTAGATGGGTGCCAGGTTTAGCCAGGTTTGCAGATGAGGGTGGTTGTAGATGCATGACAGGGTAGCCAGGTTTGAGGATGAGGGTGATTGTAGGTGATGCCAGGGCTAGCCAGTGTTGAGGTGGTGGGTGATTGTGGATGGGCGCCTGGGCTAGGTAACGTTGATGGTGAGGGCGATGGTTGGTGGCTACCAGGGCTACCAAGGGTTGAGTGTGAGGGCAATGATAAACAGTTTCCAGGGCTAGCCAGTTTTGAGGGTGACAGCAATGGTAGGGAGGTGCCAGGGATAGCTAGCGTTCAGGGTGAGAGCAATGGTAGGCAGCTGCCAGGGTTAGCCATGGTTGCAGGTAAGGACAATGGCAGACGGGTGCCAGGACCAGCTGGGTTTGGGGTGAAGGCGATTGTTGGGGTGTGCCAGGATTTGGGGTGTGGGTAATGGTAGGCAGATACCAGGCTTAGCCCGATTTTGGGGTGAGGGTGATGGAAGGTGGGTGCTTTGGCTAGCCAGGTTTTGTGGTGAGGGCAATGATAGGTTGGTGCTAGGGCTAGGCAGGATTTGGGATGTGGGTGATCATAGGCATGTGCCAGGGCCAGCCAGGGTTTGGGGTGGGGGCGATGTGAGTTTGGTGCCACGGCCAAATCGGGTTTGAGGTGAGGGCAATGGTAGGCATGTGCCAGGGCCAGATATGGTTTGTGGTGAGGGTGATGATAAATGGGTGCAAGGGCAAGTGGCATTTGAGGGTGTGGGTGAATGTAGATGAGTGCCAAGGCTAGCCAGGGTTGAGGGTGAGGGTGATTGTAGATGTGTGTCTAGCTAGGCAGGGTTGGGGGTGAGGGCAAAAGAAGGTGGGTGCAAGGGCTAGCAAGGGTTTATGGTGAGGGGGATGGTAGGCTGGTTCCAGGGCTAGCCAGGTTTGAGGGTGAGGGCAATGGTACGCTGGTGCGAGGGATAGCCAGGGTTTAAGATGAGGTCGATTGTAGATGGGTGCCTTGGCTATGCAGGTTTGAGGGTGAGGGTGCAGTTAAGCATTTGCCAAGGCTAGCCAGTGTTAAGGGTGAGGGCGATGGTAGGCAGGTGTCAGGGCTAGCCATGGTTGAGGTTGAGGGCAATGGTAGGCGGCTTCCAGGGCTAGCCCAATTTTGGGTGAGGGCGATGGTAGGTGGGGGCCAGGGCTAGCCAGCATTGACTGTGTGGGCAATAGTAGGCTGGTGCCAGTGCTAGCCAGTGTTGAGGGTGAGACCAATGATAGGCAGGTGCCAGCCTAGCCAGTGTTGAGGTTGAGGGTGACGGTACTTGGGTGTCAGAGCTAGCCAGGTTTTAGGATAAGGGTAATTGTAGATGGCTTCCCTGCTTACGCAGTTTTGAGGGTGAGGGTGAATTTAGGTGGGTGCCAAGTCTAGCCAGTGTTGAGGGTGAGAGCGATGGTGGGGGGTTTCAGGGCTAGCCTGGATTGAGGGAGAGGGTGATGGAAGACTGGTGCCAGGGCTAGCCAGGGTTGAGGGTGAGGGCAATAGTAGGCATGTTCCAGGGCTAGCCCGGATTAAGGGTAAGGGTGATGGTAGGTGGATGCAAGGGCCAGCCAGGGTTTGGGGTGAGGTCGACAGTAGGCGAGTATCAGCCCAGCCAGGGTTTGGGGTGAGAAGGATGATAGCCAGTTACCAGGACCAACCAGAGTTTGTGGTGTGGGAAATGGAAGGCAGGTGCCAGGCCTAGCCAGGGTTGAGGGTGAGGGTGATGGTATGCAGGTGCCAGGGCTAGCCAATGTTGAGGGTGAGGATGACGGTAGGCAGGTGCTAGGGCTAGCCAGCGTTTGTGATGAGGGTGATGGTAGATGGGTGCCATGGCTATGCATGTTTGAGGGTGAGAGTGAAGTTAGGTGGGAGCCAAGTGTAGCCAGTGTTGAGGGAGAGAGCGATGGTAAGCAGGTGCCTGGGCTAGCCAGACTTGAGGTTGAGGGCAATGGTTAGCGGGTGCCAGGGCTCGCCCAATTTTGGGCGAGGGCGATATTAGGTGGGTTCCAGGGCTAGCCAGGTTTGAGGGTGAGGGCAATGTTAGGTGGTTGCCTGGCTATCCAGGCTTGAGGTTGATGGCGATGGTAGAAAGTTTCTAGGGCTAACCAGGGTTGAGGATGAGGGTGAGGGTAGGCGGGTTCCATGGCTAGCCAGGGTTTAGTGTGAGGGTGATTGCAGATGGGCATCATGGCTAGGCAGGGTTGAGGGTGAGGGTGCTAGTAGGTGGGTGCCAAGGCTAGCCGGTGTTGAGGGTGAGAGAAATGGTAGGCAGATGCCAGGCATAGCCAGGGTTTAGGGTGAAAGTGATCATAGGCAGGTGCCAGGGTTAGCTAGGGTTGAGGGTGAGGGTGACAATAGGGGGGTGCCAGGGCTAGTCAGGGTTTGGATGAGGGTGATTGTAGATGGGTGCCATGACTAGGCTGGTTTGAGGGTGAGGGTGATTGTAGGTGGGTGTCAAGGCTAGCCAGGGTTGAGAGTGAGGGCGATGGTAGGTGGGTGTCAGGATTAGCCAGGGTTAAGGGAGAGGGCAATGGTGAGCGAGTGCCAGGTCTAGCAAGCATTGAGGGTGAGAGCAATGGTAGGCTGGTTTCAGGGCTAGCCATGGTAGAGGGTGAGGGTTATGATAGGTGAGGGCTGGGGCTAGACATGAAAGAGGGTGAGGGTAATGGCAGGTTGCTGCCAGGGTTATCCAGGGTTGAGTGTGTGGGCAATGGTAAGTGGGTGACAGGGTTAGACAGGGTTTGGGGTGATGGTGATGGTTGGCGGGTTCCAGGCCCAGCCAGGGTTTTGGGTGAAAGAGATGGTAGGCAGGTGAAAGGGCCAGCAAGGGTTTGTGGTGTGTGTGATGGTAGGAGGGTGCCAGGACCAGCCAGGTTTTGGGGTAAGGTCATTGGGAGGCGGGTGCCTGGGCCAGCCAGAGTTTGGAATGCAGACTATGGCTGGCTGGTGACAGGGCCAGCCAGGGTATGTGGTGAGGGCGATGGTAAGCAGGTGCCAGGAATAGAAAGAGTTTGGGGTAAGGGTTATGGTAACCAGGTGGGAGGGCTAAGCATGTTTTGGGGTGAGGGAGATGGTAGTCATGTGCCAGGACCATCCAGGGTTTGGGGTGAGAGGCACGGTAGGCAGGTGACAGGGCCAGCCAGGATTTGGGGGGATGATGATGGTAGGTCGGTGTCAGAGCCAGGCAGTGTTTGGGGTAAGGGCAATGGTAGGTTGTTGCCAGGCACAGCTCAGGTTTGGGGTGAGGGTGATGGTAGGCGGGTCCACAACCAACTCAGGTTTGGGGTGAAGGTGATGGAAGGTGGGTGATTTGGCCGGGTTTGGTTTTGGGCGAGGGTGATGGTAGATGGGTGCCAGGTCTAGCTATTGTTGAGGTTGCACATAAATGTATATGGGTGACAGGTCTAGGCATGGTTGAGGATGAGTGTGGTAGTAGTTGTGTGCCAAGGCTAGCCAGGGTTGAGGTTGAGGGTGGATGTAGATTGGTGCCAAGGTAGCCAGGGTTGAGGGTGAGGGTGATTATAGGTGGATGCCAGGACTATCCAGGGTTGAGGTGGTGAGTGATTGTGGATGGGTGCCTGGGATAGGCAGGGTTGATGGTGAGGGTGAGGGTAAGCAGGTGCCAAGCCTAGCCTGGGTTGAGGGTGAGAGTGATGGTAGGTGCTTGCCAGGCCTAGCCAGTGTTGAGGGTGAACGTGATGGTAGGCAAGGGCCAGGGTTATCCATGGTTGTGAGGGCGATGTTAGGCGTGTGCCAGGGCTAGCCAGGGTTGAGGATGAGGGCGATGGAAGGTGGGTGCCAGGGCCAGCCAGGGTTGAGGGTGATGGCAATGGTAGGTGGTTGCCAGGCTAGCCAGGGTTGAGGGTAAAGACAATGGTAGACAGGTTCCAGGGGTATCCAGCATTTAGGGTGAGCATAATGGTGGGCGGGTGCCAGGACTAGCCTGTGTTTAGGGTCAGGGTGATTGTAGATGAGTTCCATGGCTAGGCAGGGATGAGGGTGAGGGCAATGGTAGTAGGGTGCCAAAGCTAGACAGGGTTGAGTGTGAGAGCAATGGTAGGCCAGTGCCAGGGCTAGCCAGAGTTGAAAGAGAGGGAGATGGTAGACAGGTGGCAGGGCCAGCCATGGTTGAGGGTGCGGGCGATGGTAGGCGGGTTTCAGAGCTATCCATGGTTGAGATTGAGGGCAATGGTAGGGGGGTGCCAAGGCTAGCCAAGTTTTGGGGTGAGGGTGATGGTAGGTGGGTACCAGGGCCAGCCAGGGTTTGGGGTGAGAGAGATAGTAGGCAGGTGCCAGGGCCTGCAAGGCTTTGGGATGAGGGAGATGGCACTTGGGTGCCAGGGCCTGGCAGGTTTTGTGGTGAGGGCAATGGTAGGCGGGGCCAGTGCCAGCCAGGTTTTGGGGTGAGGAAGATGGTAGGCAAATGCCAGGGTAAGCCAGGGTTTCAGGTGAGGTGATGGTAGTTGAGTGCCAGAGCAAGCCAGGGTTTGTGGTGAGTGTGATTGTAGGTGGGTTCCTGGGCCAGCGAGTGTTTGGGGTGTGGGCAATTGTAGGTAGGTGCCAGGGCAAACCAGGGCTTAGGGTGAGGACAATGGTAGGCGGGTTCCAAGGCCAGCCAGGGTTTGGGTTGTGAGAGATAGTAGGTGGGTGCCAGAGCCAAGCAGGACTTTTTGGTGAGGGTGATGGTAAGTAGGTGACAGGGCCAGGTAGGGTTTGAGGTGAGGGTGATGGTAGGCATGTGCCAGGGCCAGCCAGTGTTTGGGGTGATGGTGATGGTGGGAGGGTCCTGGGGCCAGCCTTGGCTTGGGATGAGGGCGATGGTATTCGGGTGCCTGGGTTAGCCAGGTTTTATGGTGAGGGCAATAGTAGGCAGTTGCCAGGGTCAGCCAGGGTTTGGGGTGAGGGCCATGGTAATCAGATGCCAGGATCAGCCAGGGTTTGGGGTGATGGTAATGGTAGGCAGGTGCCAGGTCCAACCATTGTTTGGGGTGATAGCGATGGTAGGCAGGTGCCAGGGCTAGCCAGGGTTTGGGTTGTGGGTGATGGCAGACGGGTGCCAGGGTCACCAGGTTTTGCAGTGAGGGCGATGGTAGTTAGGTGCCAGGTCTAGGCAGGTTTTATGGTGAGGGCAGTGGTAGGTGGGTGCAAGGGCCAGCCAGTGTTTGGATTTGAGGGCAATGGTAGGCGGGTGCCAGGGCCAGCCATGGTTTGGGGTGAAAGTGATGGTAGTTGGGTGCTAGGGTTAGCCAGGCCTTGGGGTGAGGGCCATGGAAGGCAGATGTCAGGGCTAACCAAGGTTTATGGTGAGGGCAATGGTAGGCGGGTGCCAGGGCTATCCAGAGTTGCGGGTGAGTGATGGTAGGAGGGTGCCAGGGCAGGACAGGGTTGAGGGATAGGGCAATTTTAGGCAGGTGCCAGGCCTAGACAGGTTTGAGTGTTAGAGAAATTGTAAGTGGGTGCCAGGGCTATCCATCTTTGAGGGTGAGGTAAATGGTAGGCGGGTGACAGGGCTAGCCAGGGTTTGGGGTGAGGTCGATGGTAGTCAGGTGCCAGGGCCAGCTAGAGTTTGGGGTGAGGTCAACGGAAGGCAGTGCCAGGCCCAGCCAGGATTTGGGATGAGGGAGATGGTAGGCGGGTGCCAAGGCCAGGCAGGGTTTGTGTTGTGGATGATGGTAGTTGGGTGCCAGGGCTATCCACGTTTGAGGTTGAGGTAAATGGTAGGTGGTGACAGGGCTAGCCAGGGTTTGGGGTGAGAGAGATGGTAGGCAGGTACCAGGCCCAGCCAGGATTTGGGATGATGGCTATGGTAGGTGGGTGTCAGGGCCAGCCAGGGTTTGGGGTTTGTGCAAATATAGGCAGGGGACAGGGCCAGGCAAATTTTGGAGTGAGGGCTGTGGTATACGGGTGCCAAGGCCAGCCAGGGTTGGGGCATGGGCAATGGTAGGCGGGTGACAGGGCCAGCCCAGGTTTGGGGTGAGGGCAATGATAAGTGGATGCTAGGGCTAGCCAGGGCTTCGGGTGAGGGCGATGGTTGTCTGGTGCCAGGGCCAGCCCTGATTAGAGGTGAGAGCAATGGTATGCAGTGCCAGTGCTAGCCAGTGTTTGGAGTGAGGGCAAGCATAGGTACCAATGGTACACAGGGTTTGTGTTGAGGATGATGGTATGCGGTTGTCAGTGCTAGCCAGGGTTTTAGGGTGAGGGCAATGTTAGGCTGGTATCAGGGCCAGCCACGGTTTGTGATGAGGGCAATGTTAGGCAGGTGCCAGGGTTAGCGCGGGTTTGGGGTGATGATGATTATAGTAGGGTGCCAGGGATAAGCTGGGTTTGCAGTGAGGGTGATGGTAGGCGGGTACCAGGGCCAGATCTGGTTTTGAGCTATGGCAATGACATATGGGTGCCAGTACAAGCCACATTTGAGGGTAAGGGTGAATGTAGATGGGTGCCAGGGCTAGCCAGTGTTGAGGGTGAGGATGGTTGTAGATTGGTGCCACGGCTAGCCAGGGTTACAGGTGAGGGTTGTTTAGATGTGTGCCAGGGCTAGCCAGGGCTGAGGGTGAGGGCAATTTTAGGTGGTTGGCAAGCCTAGCCAGGGTTGAGGGTGAGGGCTTGTAGAAGGTTATCAGGGCTAGCCAGGGTTAAGGGTGAGGGCAATGGAATGGGGTGCCAGGTCTAGCCAGGATTAAGGGTGTTGGTGCTGATACGGTTGCCAGGGCCATCAAGGGCTTGGGGTAAGGGTGTTGGTAGGTTGGTGCCAGGGTCAGGCAGGGTTTGAGGTGAGGGCAATGGTAGGCATGCCACGGCTAGCCAGTGTTTGTGGTGAGGGCATTTGTAGGCTGGTGCCAGGGCTTGCTAGGGTTTGGCATGAGGGTGATGGTAGGTGGGTTCCAGGGCCAGCTGGCTTTTGGGGTGAGGGTGATGGTAGGCAGCTCCCAGGGCCAGGCAGAGTTTGGGGTGAGGATAATGGTAGGTGGGTGCCAGGGTCAGGAAGGTTTTAGGGTAAGGGCCGTGGTAGGCAGGTGCCAGGATCAGGCAGGGTTTGGGGTGAGGGTGATGGTAGGCATGTGGCAGAGCCAACCTGTGTTTGGGGCAAGGGTGATTGCAGGCAGGTGCCAGGGCCAGCCAGGGTTTGGGGAGAGGGTGTCCTGGAGTTTTCCCTGCCCCACGTTGTTTGGGTGCCAATTCCCCAAATTGGAGATCTCTGCCCCAAATCCTTTGGCATGGAGGGAATATGCCTGTTATGGTGGATCTTTATTTTAGGGCTTTCCGTCCACTCAGGTGTCCACTTGGGAGATCCAAATCCCTTTGTGGTCTTTCCCCTCCTCCCCTGTGGTGGACAGGATGATATTCAACCACCCCCAGTGAATCTGCAACAAGTCTGGCCATGTGCGGCTGTTGTGCTTGAAATTGCCCTTTTTGACAAAGTGCACCTCTGCGCTCTGTTTGCAGAACCACAGCTGCACTCTGCCCGCATGGAACTCAGTTGTCTCCACAGACCCCAGCTGACTCCATAATGCAGTGGGACAACATTGAATCACCTCCAGTGGATCTGGGATCCAGGTGAAAGTGTGCCCCTGTGTCTGCAAAAGTCACGCCCGCACAACTGCCTCACCCCAACAGGAAGGAGGGAGCTACGCTGTGGCTCTGGGCACACTCCATTGGTGCACATTCCCCAGTCCCCTCTTTGTACACTTCCTGCACCCACTTTGAGATGGATGGCATGATAACGTATCACCTCTCATGAATCTAATGCTTACACTCCTGTGTGAGGGTCCTGCAGCAGACCAGTGACTCTGACTGAGCAGCAGGCACTGCTAGGGATGGCAATTCCATGTGCCACCTCAAACTGACTCACCTGGAGCTTGTAGTCTGTGTTCCATCAGCAGGGTGCCAAGGCTGCACTCCATGTTGGGTCTAGGCCCCTGTGGTGTGTGTGCAAGTCCCCTCCGAGTCTCCAGGTTCTGATCTGCCATCTGTGAAATGGCGACTCAGCCTTCTGTCCTCTGTGTAGGTCCTCTGGAGCCAGATCCATGATTTCAATGTTCATCTGGTTCCCGCCACTGTCTTTCAGTCTAAACTATCACTGTTTCTTTCTAATCAATGTGAGCTCCAAACCATTAGTCAAGGCTTTCCTCTACTCCAGGACAGAAAGTGTGTGCTGTCTGTCCACCATCTTTTCTCTCTTCTCTGTGTTTAAAAAATTCAAAATTAATAAATTTTGACTTCATCAACAAGGAAAGAAGGACATATTTTCTTTTAAAAAGCACCACAAATACTGACACTTTAGTTAACAAATAAACTGACCATATATATATATATATATATATATATATATATATATATATATATATATATCCATAATGTGCTAACTAAACTAAACCTAATTTGAACTCATGTGCACCCAGGAATTAATTTATTTTCAAATCTAAAAGAGCTTTAAAAATAGTACACTGGATGGCATCTAACAACAACAACAACAAGCTGGGACAAATCTGCACATTTCTGATGGCAATCTCTCTCTGACCTGCCATGCTGATTCTTTTTTTTTTAACTTTTCTGCTGTTGATGTTAGCTACCTGGCTCTGTATTTCTCTACCCATCTCTCTTATCTTACCTTTTATTATATCTATCTGTTCAGTATGAATTTTAAACCATTATTTAAGCTCTTCTGTTTCTCCAAGTCTCAAGGCAAGTGTTAGCTCTGCTATCTCTGATTCCTCCCTGCTTTCTTAAAATTAAAAGGGGAATGGTTCTTGGAGTTCAGCTCATGGATGTAGAACTTACCTAGAATGCACAAGTCCCTGGGTTCAGCATCCAGTACTGAAAAAGAAATTAACTGGTAGCTCCAAATGATCCCAGAATTGGGCTAATTATTCAAAATAATTATTTAATTCTCAAAGCAACTTAATGGAACTGTTACTGTTATCAGCTCCATTTAATCAAATAGGACAAACTGAAAATTGAATATATATATATATATATATATATATATATATATATATATATAGTCACATCTTATTTTTCCATTCATTTGCTGATAGGCCCATGGTTTTGTTCCATGTGGTAGCTACAGTAATTAGTGCTACAATACACATTAGAGCACAAATATCCTTTTAACATTCTAATTTCAAAACCTTTCAGTGTATACATAGAAGTGGGATTTCTAGATTGTGTAATAATTTGACTTTTAGCTTTTCAATGAACCATGATACTATTTTCTGAAATGGATTCACTAATGTATATTCCTACAGTGTACAAGTGTTCCTTTTTCCACATCATCACTAAAGCTACTGATAACTCATTTTGATAGTATATTTTATAATATGATATGACACATCATCATCTTTTTAATTTGCATTTTCCTAGTGGATAGAAAGTTTGAGCAATTTTTTACATATATCTTTACCATCCATATTTCTCTTTTTGAAAAATATTAGTTCATATCTTTTGCTCAGTTTTAAAGTTTGGTTTTCTTTATGTTGAATTATAAAGTTTTTATTTATTTTGTTTATTATTATTTTAACATTATTTTGCGATACTGGAGGCTTGGGCCCAAGCCTCGCACATGCTAGGCAAATGATCCATCACTGAGCTGTGCTCTCAGCCCCTTTTATTACATTTTTAATTTAGAGACAGGGTCTAACTAAGTTGGAGAGATTACCCCTGGCCTCAAACTCATCATCCTCTTGCTTCAACCTCCTGAGTCACTGGGAGAGGACTTCATGCCTGCATCATTTCACCCAGGATTAAGAATATATATATATATATATATATATATATATATATATATATGTATGTATTTATATGTATATGTATATATATGTAAAGAATATATATATATATATTCTTAAAGAATATATATATAGTCATATATATCCCATAAATACATATGATTATTTTTCTGTTAAAATGTTAATCTAAAATCAAATTCATAGACAGAAAGTTCCAGGATCTGGGCTGGGCAGAAAAAAGAAAAAAGAAAAGGGAAAAAAAAAGAAAGTTCCAGGATCAAAATGAATTCATATAAAATACTAATTAAATTTCATTGAATTTTGATCAATACAAAATCTACTAAAGCAAAACTGATATTCCAAATGAAATGAACCAAAAGGTACATGGCCAAGAGTAAGTGATTTTGACTTCTAATTTCTGGAAAAATAGATTTTCCTTACATAGAATGTCACTCTTTTTCTGTACATTGTGGCTTTTAGAAGGGCATACTGTAATATTTAAGGTGAGCTAATATCACTAAAAACTTCAATAGAAACTATTGACCATTGTTTATACATGTATTGGTAGAAGAAAATATATGATTCCATCTTGGGCCAACAGTGAACATTCTGAACAAGGTATTCATGGTTAGCAGATGTCCCCTCTTCCTAGTAACCTGCTTCATAACCACCTTCTTTATTCAGCCTTCGTCACAATACTTACAATAGCTTCTCCACTCTTAGAACCAGCTATGAGAATAGCCTGACCAAGGTCACCACTCTTGTGCATGGGATGGAGTTTTATGAGGAAAAATGAGATAGAATTTCTAGGCCCTTCAATCTGTTCTTAATTCAAAGAAAGTACACAAGAGGAGCACTTTCCTATCTCTTTATGAAGTTGCAGCATTTTGTAAAATTTTGCTTTTTAGCTTGTAACTGAGATCCCCATACACAGCTTCCATTACATGGATATATAGCATTGCCAAATAGTATTATTTATAACATTAAATAATAATTCTCCAAGGGACAAATGAGGATTTTTTTCAACAGTGAATATTCAAAATTATATTTGAGTATTTGCTTGAAGGTTGAAAGGAGTGTTCTGTCTTACAGATTTGTTCCAAGGATCTTTGATACCAGATCTCTGATTAAAATGGAATGACAATAAATATACAGCCACTCAAAACTTTTATTAGATTTTTAGGACTGTCATTACAATCCTGAAAGTCATGAATTCACATCAGTAACTGTCAGTGCATAAAAAACAAATCTATCAAAGTAAATAAACAACAACAACAACAAAAAAAGAAAAACAAAAACATGACAATGCTAGAGCAGTTTTAGAGGGAAATGACACCAAGAAACAACTTCGTTTATGCCCCAATAACTGTTTTCACTGGAGAGGTTCTGGTTGGCTCTTTTCATTGTGTATCCTAAAGAAACATAGGTTTATGAAGGTTAAATGGTTAATTTCCAGGTATAGTGAAAAAAAGACCCAAGCCAGAGTGTATATTTTTAATTCAATTCTCTTGCCATTATGTGAAGCAAAACAAATAGTTGTTTCACCTAGTTTTAACAATATACTTATCAAACTGAAGAAAAAATGCTAATACACACATTTGATGAAATTCTTTAGTGTTTGAACTGTGATAGTTTTTAATGCTTCTGTGAATATACAACCTCAAAATATTATGTTGGACATTATTCCCCTGAAATATTCCTACTATAACTTTCCCTGTAAGCTACTATTGTTCCAGATATTCCTGCTCATATATAGTTCAAACATATAAGTCTAAACATACCATGCAATTAACAAAATTATTGAAATATTTAATTATTTATATTTTCTTTCAAAAATATATATTAGGTATATGAATACATATTATACTAAGGCATATTTCAAGTCAAAATTATAATATCAGAATATTTGAAAACTTTTAATTTTTTATATTTTTCTTCCAAACAATTGCCTTCAGTTTATTTGGGTTATATATGGAAGAATGGAATTCGTCTGGAGAAAAGAGGGTATTAACTGGACATCAGAATTCCATCACACTGCAAAGTTGTATTACATCAATAATCAGATACTAAGTACACTCACACATGCATGAACACACACACACACACAATTCTCTGCTGATAACAGCACACAGATACTTTAATTCTCAGTTGTTAACAGTGTGCAGTGTCTGACTTTTAATCATGCATGCAGAATGAACCATAGCATTGTTACTGAGTTCATGATTCTAGGACTCACAAGAAATCCTGAACTCCAGGGAATTCTCTTCTTTGTCTTTCCCTTCTTCTACCTTGTGGCTTTCTTTGGCAATATGCTCATTGTCATGGCCATAATCTATAATAGCACTTTGCACACTCCCATGTATATTCTCCTTCTGGCTTTGGCTATTGAGGACATCATATATACCACAAGCATCATACCAAAAATGCTGGAGATCATGCTAACATCAGATATTTTCATTTCATATGGGGGCTGCATGTGCCAGCTCTTCTTCTTTACATGGTCTCAGGGGGCTGAGATGATTCTCTTCACAACCATGGCTTATGAATTCTATGTAGCCATCTATTTCCCTCTTCATTATAGTGCTATCATGAGCCTCATTATGTGTGCTTCATTGCTCTGCATTTTCATGGCTATTGCAATAACCAATTCCTGGGTAAAACAGATCTCATCCTGAGGTTGACTTTCTGTGGGCCAAGTACCAGTAATCACTTCTTCTGTGAGATCCCCCTCTGCTGGCTTTGTCCTGCAGCCCTGTGAGGGTTAATGAGGTGATGGTTTGTGTTGCTGACATCACCTTGTCCATAGGGGACTTCACCCTGATCTGCATCTCTTACAATTTTATCATTACTGCTATTCTCTGCATTCGCACCACAGAAGGCAAGAAGTCTTTCTCAATGTGCTCATCTCACCTCATCATGGTATCACTTTACTACTTGCTGATAATCTACACCTATATCCTGCCTTGTTTCCAGCTACTCATTTGAAGGGCACAAGGTGATAGCTGCGCTCTGTACTCTTGTGACTTCCATATTAAGTCTCATTGTGTACAGCTTCTGGAACAAGGATTTGCAGGAAGGGATTGGGAAAGTGTTTGCATTTCCGAAGCATGATGTTTTTAGGAGGGAACATACACTTCACTCCTCTAGAACTACATCCTAGAACATCTCAGATTTGACTGTTTCATAGTCCCCTCCATAGAAACTTTTCTCTTTCCTCTTATTTCAACCTTGTTTCAGGTGCTGTCAATGTCTACAAAATTCCAAATTATTCATATGTTTATAAGACATCTTTCATAATACCTGAATAGATATATACCTCAATTTTTGTCTAAATATATGCTTGACTTATAAATCTAAACATAAATATACACAAATATTTACTTATAAGTGTGTGCATGTAATACAGGCATGTAAAACAAATAAACATAACTTCTGTTATTATAGACTTCACTATTCTATGAATCTACTCATCTCTAATTTATATAGAAAAATATGCTTTATTATTGTGAGATACATTTATGATATGGACAGTACTGTTTTTCTTGAAATCAATATAATCAGAGCTCTATTGCAATACACATTTTTAAACTCATAAGACATATTTAAACTATGTTTCTTGCAGTACTGAGTTTAGAACCAAGGCATCATGTAGGCTGGGCAAGTGCTCTACCATTGAGCTACACCCCTGGCTTCCCTTTTATCATTATTATTTTGAAAGAGAGTCTTGCTAAGTTGTGCAGACTACCTCTAGCCTTGAACTTGCAATCCTCCTGCCTTAGCACCTTGAATTGTGGGATTATAAGTGTGAGCCATGGCATCCAGCTATATACTATTCTTGAAATAATGTATTTTATTACATTGCTACCTACTTAAATTTTTTTATTCAATGGATATAAGAACTATGTATTATTATTGAAAGTGATTTATATAATATTTAATGTCAAACTTTTAGTGAACATATGCATAACAGTGACAGACAAAATAAAGTCCTCTTGTATTTCCCATGAAAGATGAGCATGGATGCACATAGAGGCACAAGAATTGAGTTACCTGCAGGGAAAAAATAATCATACTTTATGACAAAATATGAGGGTCTCAGTAAGACAATGTTGTGAAGTACTTATTTGGAATTGTGTGGAGTGATTTGATGAAGGAGGCAATAAATGTTTTTTTCCCCTAAATTGAGTGATGCTGAACATGAAGTCTGTTTTATGTAGGTGGAAAAAGGAAAGGGACATTGCTCTTTCTTTATTTTTCAGTACTGGACATTTTAACTGAGAGTTTTGTGTATGCTACATAAGTGCTTCATCAATGAGCTGCATCCCCAACCTAGCTAATTTGGTCCATGTTAATGATCTTTTCTGATTCTGATGTTCTCTGATTTTATTTTTTTCTTTGATATGAACAGAACAAATGCCATGACCAGGTTTTTTTACCTTTCATTATAGATGACCTTCTCCAGTACACTGTCTTCCTTGTTAAACAAAGCCATGGTTGCTGTAGCAGAAACCTGGGAACTCAGGAAGCTGAGACAAGAGGATAATGAGTTTGAGGCCAGAGGCAGAATGTATAACTTGAAAAGTCCCTGTCTCAAAGTAGATATTAAAAGAGCTGTAGGAGCTCAATGGTAAAGCACTGGCTTAGCATGTGTGAGGCCCTGAGTCAAACATCTGAAGATTTAAATTCAGATCAACAGTACAAGTCAATCATTCACAAAAAGTAAATGTTAAATAATTGCCTGAAGCTGTCCATTTTCCTGAATTTTCAGCATGATTTGAAATAGATCATTGTCATTTGAAACAGCTTCATTAAGGTATAGTTGATGTGCAATGGGAAGTTTTGATATATTTATGCATTATAAAATGAATGAGTCAGTCTAATTAGTATATCTATCACCAGTTATTTTGTGGTAGGAAATTTAATATCTACTCTCATCAATTTTTAAGTGTAGAATATATTATTCTTAACCCCAGTCACCATAGTAAGCAATAGACCATTGACACCTTTTACTGTGTTTGTTTTAGGTTTTGGTACAGATTTTTTAAAATTTTAATCAGAGAGCTGAGGCTTGGGATGTGGCTCAGTGGTTGTTGTTGTTGTTAGGTGCCGTCGAGTCGAGTCCTACTCATAGCGACCCTATGTGGTAGAGTATGTGAAAAGCCCTGAGTTTGATTTGCAGCTGATAAATAATGAAATAAATGAAAAAATGTAAAAGATGTATTATGAACATTTCTTAGAATTTGTTCTTTGGTGAGTTCCACATTATTCTTTGTCATTATTACAAAGAATATTGCATTTTGTAGTATGCAAATGAGAAAATATCACATTAGTCAATGTATTTTAGAGTATCTTACATGATTCTGTGCCAAGCTTATTATACTACAATATTTATTTCTTGAAAAATAGGAAGTAATTGACTCTGCATACATCTATTTGTCTAGAATATTTATGAATATGTAGTCTACAGGATGTGTGAAGCCATATCACCCTGGCATGCAATTCAGCCTGATCTCAGAAGCTAGTGGCTTCAGTCTGGTTAGTTTTTTGGGTGGGAGACTCCTTGGGAATACCAGGTTCTATAGGATATGGAGAAGGACCTGGAAATCCACTCCCTAAACAATCTGCCATTGAAAACCCTGTGAGTAGCAGAGAAGCACTGACAGGGCTGGTCATGGCACAGTGTTGGGGAGTGTATCATTCTGTTGTACATAGGGTCACTGTGAGGCAGACCTGACTCAATGGCACTTACAAACAACAAATCTATATGATACTGTGAATTCTGTGAATTTGAAATTACATACTTTCTCTGTTTCCATACACAGCACCACATGCCCTGTAGCAGTGCAAACATCAATCTTTATTGTGAACTGATTGATCATTTTAAGTTCATAGTAAAGGGGAAAGCATGGTTTGAGTAATTATGTGTCATTTATTCACAAATATGTGAATGTAGGCTAAATAAAGTTAGTTGTATTATAGGTTTTTCCTTCCATAATGAGCTGTATCACTTGCAATATTGTGATACTAAGATATTTACTCTGGATTTGGTATTCATTAATTTTGTTGTTGTTGTTGTTGTTGGTAGGTGCCATCAAGTCGGTATCCGACTCATAGCGATCCTCTGTACAACATGGGAAACACTATTGTCAGTGCTTCTCTGCTGTGCATAGGGTTTTCAATGGCAGATTGCTTTTTGGGAGGGGGTTGCCAGGTCCTTCTCCCAAGCCTACAGCTTCTGGTGTTCCCAGGTGGTCTCCCATCCAGGTACTAACCAGGCCCGACCCTGCTTAGCTTTCGAGATATGACGGGATCGGATGCCACAGGGCTACGACTGCAGCCATTCATTAATTTTAGATTTTATTAAAGAAAATATTGTTCCACAGAACAAAATTGTAAAGTCTTTAGCCCCTTTTTATGGTCAAAGAATACTACTTACTTTTGTCTTTTTATTTTTTTAGATGATTTTTTATTATATTTACCAGGCTAAACTTGAACTCCTGAAACAAAAGATTCTCCCACCCCACCCTCTCATATGCTAGGATTATAGGTGTGTTCCACCATGCCCAGTTTTATTTCAGTTCTTTTTTTTTTTTTTTTTTTTTTTTTTTTTTTTTTTTTTTTTTTTTTGAGGTACTAGTTGCCTGAACTCAGAGCCTAACTCATACATTGCAAGGCTACTACTGGGCTGCATTCCTAGCCAATATTTTATTTTTTACCTTGAGTCGGGATCTCTTTAAGTTACACAAGATGCATCTGGCTTCAAATTTGTGATTTCTCCTTCCTCCACATCCTGAGCCACTGGGATTACAGGCATGCACCACCACACCTGGATACTTTGGTCCTCTTAAAACAGTGACATGACTTATGTGTTGTGTGATATAAGCCTGAGGTTTTAACGTCAGTGTTTTCTGTAACAATCCAATAATGTCACCAAAGTGCTTGTTGTTGTTAGGTGCTGTGGAGTTGGTATCTGACTCATAATGACCCTACAAACAATAGACAAAACCATTTTCAGTGCATCTCTGCTATTCATAGCATTTTCAATAGTGGATTGATTTTTAGTAGTGCGTTGCCAGGTCCTCCTCCCAACCCTACAGTATGTGATGTTCCCAGGCAGTCTCCCATCCAAGTACTAACCAAGCCCATTGCTGCTTAGCTGCTGACATCTGATGGGGAAAAGATGCCACAGTGCTAGCTAGGCTCCTTCAATCTTCTTTTTCTGGCATTCAATATTGTTTTCAATAGTGTCATGAATGCATTTCATATTACTAGGCATCTTCCCTATGACCCAAGTATGACAAAGGTTAAAGATGGAGTTGGTAAAGGATGAATGAGGTTCTGTCTGTTTTTTTTTTATTTTGTTTTAGTAATTTTAATGTACAAGTTAATAGGCCTCATTATGACATTTCCATACATGCACTTCACTGTACGTTACTCATGTTAACTTCCCCTTTACTCTCTCATGACCTTTTTCTGCCATCTCTTCCCTCCTCACCAATGGTCTCCTTTCTACTTGCATGCCTTTTATTTGAGTGTGTGTGTGTGTGTGTGTGTGTGTGTGTGTGTGTGTGTGTGTGTATGTGTACTTTGTCTCAAGGACAACACATATATATTTTTTCTTTTCTCACATTACTCTTTCTTCTTGTCCCCTCCCAATCTAGCCTTTTGTTTGGTCCATTGTCTTTCCCTACTTAGGTCCTGTCTGCTTTTGTGATCTATATGTTTCAATAATGAGTATATATTGAAGTCTATCATCCACATATGAGATAAAATATGTGATATTTATCTTTCTGAATCTGGATTAAATCTCTTAAAATGATGATCTCTAGTTCTATCCATTTTCCAGGAAATACCATGATTTTATCCTTCTTTAGGGCTGAATAAAACTCTATGGTGTATATATACCACAATTTCCATATCCATTCATGTCTTGATGGGCACTAGGTTGATTCCATATCTTGGCTATTGTTAATAATGCCACAATAATCATAGATTGAATTGTATTCATTTGGATATATACACAGGAGTAGGATAGCTACCTCGTATGACAGTTTTATTTTAGTTTCTTGAGGTACCTCCATAAGGCTTAGTCTGTTATTTGACCATAATCCAATCAGTAAGCAGAACCTACACCACATTGTTGTTAGGTGTTGTTGAGTCAGATTGGACTCTTAGCAACCATCATAGGCTTTTTAATTTCAATGGCTGCCTGTTTGGGGATTGCTTCAGGAGTGGATTGCCACATCCTTCTCTTGTTTTTTCAGTGCTGGGGTTCAAATCCAGGTCTTCAGAGAGTGTGGAGCATCCTACCCACTGAGCTAAACCCCAGCTCCTATATCACATTAATCATAACCATATTATCTCATAGTATTATCTGATGTTGTGAGCACTTATTGGGAAAAGATTTTTAAAATAGGCACTTGGCACCCCCCAAAATGTGTGCAGTTAACATATATGAGTAAGAGTAGATGGAATATATATGATGCCAGTAACTAATAGTATCACCAAGGAATGGATCACAAATACAGATTTCAGGTCTTAAAGTAAATGGTGTAATAAAATTAGATTGATAAGGAGAGAATGTCAAAACTGAGATGACAATAATACAAATATACAACATGTCTTCTTCCAAAATGGAGCAGAAACATTTGTGCTTGCTAAGTCATGCTATTTTTTCATTATATTTTCACAATTATGTAAACATGGTGTGAAAAGTTATCTTTATAAATAAATGTGAAGTAGTTGTTCATTTTTAAGTGATTAACATATTTAGATTTATTTTGGTAATTAAAACATACTGGATAATTCTGTTTCCAAGTGAACATATGCATATATGGGTTTTCAGAGAATTTTACACCATTTTTATCAAGAAATGAAGTAATAGTAGATGTATCTTCAAATATCTAGTTTTAATTTTCTGTATAGCACTACTTTCCTTCAAAAAGAAGTTAACTTCCATGTATTTTGTTTTAAAATATAGCCATTGTTGAGAAAAGTATGAAGGTTACTCAGAAAATTCAAAATAGAAATATCATATAATTCAATAAGTCTACTACTGGGTATATATCCAAAGGAATTGAAATCACTATGATTCACATAAATGCTCATTTCAGTATTATTCACAAAAGCTAAGTCCAGCACAAAATATTTTTCCTGGGGTAATTTAAAGAGTACATCTATTCATTCCCAGATTCTCTGTGTGAAGTATGAGTTTATTAGAGTTGCCTAAACGGCATGGGTAACTCGTGGACAGAATTTACAGGCAGAGTCACTATGAGTCAGATCTGACTTGATAGCACATAACAACAACATCGATAACACATGAAAGATCCCTTTGAGAAGTCCTACTAAGAAATCCCATGGGCAGATACATCACCAAAAAGCCCCAGGCAGTGGATTCCTTCTTGTATAGTCCTGGGAGGCATCCTGGGGGTAAAGGTCTCATGATGACCTCATGTCCTCTCCTTCTCCCTCAACAAGGAAATGCTAAGAGGCCTGATCTCATGTCTTATGTCCTTTCCTCTTCTCTCCATGAGAGAATAGCACCTCGTGTGAGTTGAGTAGTCCTCTGCCATTACAAACCCAACTTTCACCTGTGCAGCCAAGTTCATTGTCACAAATATGGACAAAGCTTTTCTGGAAGTCACTACAGCTATTTGCTTTAAGATTATAGTCATATCCACCTACAAGAGGTAGCCATACTATACTAAGATACAGGAGCAATCTAAGTGTCCATCATCAGATGAATCAATAAAGAAAATATGTGGTATAAAAACACAATGGAATATTACTTAATGTTAAAAATGAGAAATACTGTGATTTGTGCCAACATGGATGAAAGGTGAGGAAGACACAAAGCTAAGTGTGGGAAACCAGGCACAGAAGGACAAACACTGCATTTTCTCATTTAGATGTTTAATCTAAAAAAGTTGAACTCATGGAAGCAGAGAATAAAATAATGGTTACCAGGGGCTAGAGATTGGGTTGAGAAAGGGTAGATTTTGTTTAAAATATACGAAGTTTCATTTGGACAAGAGGAATAATGTTTAGAAGTGACTTTACCAAATATTAATGCATTGTGTATTTCAAAATTGCTAAGAAAGTAGATCTCATAAGCAAAATATTTTGTAAAATGTAATCCTCTTGTGACTCTAGGCAATGATTATAAGTGGCTTCTGACTGCACTCAAATGTAGATGATGTGAAATAATCACCAAACCTTTCAGTCTAATGAGCACATAGTGAATCTCTAAGGTTTTGAATAACATGACAGCACAGAAATGCACCCAATGAAATCCAGATAATGGAAAACTCTTCAGTACAAACTATCCAATTTATTTAAAAAGAGAATTGAAATAATGAACTAAGCAGACACAAATCTACAGAACAAATGCTTTGGAAGACTTATTATCAATCAACTGTAAAATATAGATACTATTTGTAAGCAAGAAAGTATAGTTTATAGGAACTAACAAGATTATTGAAAAATTAAGTACTCAAATAGTGTAGTTGGTAATGATATTTAAGAAGTGTTAATGTTAAGCAAATAATGTCAATTTTTCATGGACAAAGCAAAGATTTTGTATTTCAGGTATGCTTTTTGAAATAGTTACACATGAAATGACATGAGTATGTGGAGAAATATGTGAAGGCCTCATGAAGTAAGATGTTATATATTATTGACTGTTGAAAGCTGATAATTATGTAACTTTGTACAATGTGCTATTTCCCAAAATTTTGTTAGAAAATTTCCACAAAATAAAGATAAAAGACAAGCATGGTTTCCTTCTCTGTTTATGTTTTATGAAATAGGACTATTTTAAAATATATTTTCTTTGTAAAAAATTAACTACTTAATTTGTGAACTTTTAGCTACAAATATTTGCAGTATTAGTGAGGCTTTTGATGAAGGGAGTTCACTCTATCACAGGAGTTTTCTAAAGGAATAATCCAGTCAAAACAGCTAAACAAAGTAGTAGTTAACATCTATACACTTCTTTCTATATATGATTGCTGCTGATGATAATGATGATTTTTAGAGACAATATTTAATGTTTGGAGTATATCTTATGCAATACATATGTAATGTTTATATGTATATACTCACACATATACAGAGAGAGTACCAAAATTTTCCACATTGTATGAAAGAAAAAATTATTAAAATTGTAATATTCAGCAATGGTACACACTCACACAATGCCAGTAACTCAGGAGATAGAAGCAGGAGGACACTGAGTAGGGGCCAGAGGCAGCCAGCATAACCTTGTGAGACCCTGCCTCAAAGTCAAATAATAAAATATTGGCTAAGGGTGAGGCCCAGTGGTAGAGCACCTGCAAAATATGTGCAAGGTCTGTGGTTCAACTCTCAATTACCAAAAAACTTATAATAGTATATACTGAAAAGAAAAGAAAAATGCATATCACCTTTGTCTTCTACAATTACAAGAGATGCTCACAGTGGTCATCACAGCAGAGGGAGCAGGAACTGTTGTTGGGCCAGGACTACCAAATATTCTCTTATGCTCATCACACATAGTACTATGTGGCTCAAACTTATCACAAATGTGTGCAGTTGTCAGGCATTTTGGAAGATCTGTTGAGTATTCCTGCCCCCATTGTCATTATACTTCAATGGCATTTTAAATTTCAAATATCTTTTCAAAATTCTCTTTCATTTCTACCATTTTCTTTGGCTGCCCTGATTTTATCACATGGTGTCACTAGCATGCATTTGATTAATGTCATTTTTTGAATGAACATCATACCACACATCACTACAATTCAATTTAACTTAAAAATAATAGATAGATAACATTTCTTAAAATGTGTATACAATTTCTGGACACCAACATTTTGATACTTCATGTGATCAAACAGTATGACAAATTATTAAATTGAAACTATTTGTTACAGTAAAATATATAGTGCTTTTTAATTCCCCTCAAAATAATCTGTTTGGCTTCAAACTCACCTATCCCATCATTCTTGGCACTTTCTTAATCAGTTCTGGAAGTCTTCTTTTGTGAATGGCATTTGTTTCATCCTCCATTATGACAATGCTCCATGTCACATATCATCTCTGGTATGACAATTTCTGTAAAAAAAAATATGGTGTGCGCTCATATACCTTATTCACCAGATGTGGCAGTGTGCAAATTTTGGCTCTTACCCAAAGTCAAAATGACCATGAAATCTAAGCATTTTAATTGATTCAGGATATTGAGGAAGCTTTGACAGTGCAACTGAAGGCACTCGTAAAAGAATTCCAGAACTGCCTCATTAGATCACAGGAAAATGGAATAAGTGCATTTGAAACCAGGAGTAGTATTTTGAATAAGATTAATGACACTGTCATTTCTTGTATTTAATTTTGTATTTTTGTATTATATTTAAACATTCACAATAGTTTAATATTTTAATCACATCTCTTATCTCCATCTTCAGAGTCTGGGCACTATGACTCAGTTATTGATGCTAGTTCATTTTTTAAAAAGTATTAGAAATTGACATAAATCCACCCTTTAGAAAAATGATATTTCATAGTTGAGTAAATAAAATGAAAAAAGAGAAACCATTGTTTAAGTTAGCTTGTGCGCTGCTGTAGCAAAATACCAAACAGAAACAATTTAAGGAAGTAAAGATTTATTTTGCCTCAAGTTTCAGGTTTCAGTGTGCAGCCGCAGGAAGGCATGATGGAACAGCTGGTAGCAGGGTCTGTGTTAGAGGACCTCACATAATGGCACCAGCCAGCAGACAGCAATGAGAACTGAGGGCCCATATAAAATTTCCCAGGTCCACCCCCAGTGACCAACCTACTTCTCCCAGCTAGGTCCTGACTATAAAGTTACACAGCCTTCTGAAATTTGACCACCATCTGTGAACCTTGTGTTCAAACACAGGACCTGAAGGGCACATTTTAAATTTGAACAATAACAACCACCAACAAATTGCATAAACCTAACAAAGTAGATTCTCCAAATTAAATAAAAATGTACTAAGTATAAAAAGTAGAAAGTATGTACATATTCTAATTAATAAATGTATGCATATTGAACAAACGCAGTACATGTGACTTCCATAAAAGAAGTTGCATTTATTTATATACACATATGAAACAATTTTTTTTAAAGTCATGAGTTTCGCCATGCAAATGAATCTCAATAAATATGAGAGGATGAAATGATTATAAATATTGTGGGAGGTACAGTATATGTACTTATGTATGTATGTATGTATGTATGTATGTATGTATGTATGCATACATGTATATGTAAGTGACCATATGTTGAAAAGGTATTATGAAATTATCTCTAAGCTATATAACTAAATGAAAATAAAATGTAGAATAATGCATACAAAATATTTGTTGATACTATATTTTGAAGAATTGATTAAAGCTTACTAAGATAGTTATTTTAGACAGATGTGGAAACTGTATTTTATCTCAGACAGAAATTGAAATTTTTCCCTTTTTGATTAAAATAATTTATTTTTTAAAATCTAGCATTATTTATACTTTCTATATTTCTTGCACACAGAAAAATCCTTTTATCCCTTTATTAGTAAATGATTATGGGGTACAGCATAATACAGCAATGGGTTTTTCCATCATGGATCATTTAGACCATGTCTAGAAACACTTACATTGACCCAAAAAGTTTATGAGTTCTTATGGCTTGTTTGTAGTTAAACCCTGATAATTATTTGGATTACCTCTCCCTATTTTTCAAACATACTCATGAAGTTATGCCGTTGACAATGAGATTGACCTCTCCCCCTTCATCACTCCACAGTGAAGCTCCTTCTCATCCTATCTTTTCCAATCTTTGCCTCCCTCTGCTAGTTCCCTCCCTCTTTCTTTCCACACCTCAAGTAGTCCCTTCTAGGTTAAGCTTGAGAATTTTTAAATTTCAATTTGTGTTTAGGATTTTTTCCTTCTTTAAGTATGATTCAGCATCCACATATGAATAAGACCATGTGGTGTTTCTCTTTTTGGGCTTGTGTTCATTTGCTTAAGATTATATTCTCCAATTCCATCTATTTTGCTGCAAATGATATTATTTCATTTTTTAATTGGTGAGTAGTCTTCCATTGGATATTTTTTAATCCATTCTTCTGTTGATGGGCACCTTGGTTGGTTCCATATCCTTGCTATTGTGAAAAGTGCTACATTGAATATGGAGAGATGCAGATGTCTCTGTAGTATGATGACTCATCTCCCTTTGGGTATATTCCCAGTAGTGCTATAACTGGGTAATATGGTACTTATATTTTTAGCTTTCTGAAGCATCTACATATTGATTTCCAAAGTGGTAGAGCCAATATACAGCCCCACCAACAGTGTATGAGTGTTCCCTTTTCTCTACAACCTCACCAGCATTTGTTACTATTTGTTTTGTTCATCTTGACCATTCTTAACTAGAGAAAGGTGGAATTTCAGAGTTGTTTTGAATTGCATTTTCCTAATGGCTAAGAATATTGAGAAATTTTTATGTGTTTCATGGCCTCCCAAAACTTCTTCACTTGAGAACTGTCTATTCAATTCATTTGCCCACATATGTATTGGGTTATTTTTTGTCTTGGGAATCGCTTTCTTGAGTTTTTTGAAAATTTTGGAAATTAATCCTCTGTCAGATGTGTAGGAGGTGAAGATTTTCTCCCATTCAGTGGGGACTTCTTTAACTCTGTTGATTGTTTCATTTGCTGTACAGAAGTTTTTAATTTCGTGTGATCCCATTTATCTATTCCTGTTGCAATTTCCTTAGCAATTGGAGACCTATTAAGGAAATGCTTACGTATGACTATATGTTGGAGCCTTTTCTTCTCATAATTTTAAGATTTCTGGTTTTGTGTTGAGTTCTTTTATCCATTTCCAGTTAATTCTCATACATATTGAGAGGTGGAGTTCTGTTTTCATTTTTCTGTACATGGAAAACCAAGTGTCCCAGCACCATTTGTTGAAGAAGCTATCCTTTCTCCAGTTTGACTTCTTTACTCCTTTGTCAAAGATCAGGTACATATAGATGCATTGGTGTATCTCTGAGTCCTCAATTCTGTTCCACTGTTGTTCAGCACTATTTTGTGCCAGCACCAAGCTGTCTTTGCTACTATAGCCCTGTAGTATAAAGTCAGGGATTGTGATCCCACCTCACAGCTTAAGAGTGTTTTGGCTATATGTGGTCTTTTGTGTTTCCATATGAATTTTTGGATTATTTTTTCTATTTCTTTAATCTGTCATTAGAATTTTAACAGGGATTGAATTATCTATAGATTGCTTTTGGAAGTATAGCCATTTTTACAATATTATTTGTCACAATCCATAAGCAGGGGAGGACCTTCCACCTTCTAGTATCCTCTGAAATTTCTTTCTTCAGTGTTTTGAAGTTTTGCTTGTAGACATCTGCAGAGGCTTTTATTAGATTGATTCCTAAGTATTTCAGTATTTGGTGGGGTATCAGGAAAGGGAATCTAGCCTTATTTTTCTTCTCTTCCTGCTCACAGTTAGTGTAAAGGAAGGCCACTGATTTTTGAGTGTTATTTTTGTATCCTACCATTTTGCTAAATGACTTAATTATATATAAAAGTATTCTAGAGGAGTTTTGGGGTCTTTTATATAAAGTATCATGTCATTCATGAATAAGCACAATTTAACCTCTTCTTTGCCTCTCTGTATCCCTTTGATCTCTTTCTCTAGTCTAATTGCTTTGGCTAGGACTTCACTACTAATGTTAAATAAGATAGGAGAGAATGGACATCTTTGTCTTTTTCCTGATATTAGAAGAATTGATTTCAATTTTCTCCATCTAATATGCTATTTCCTGTAGGTTTGCCATAAATAGTCTTTATAATATTAAGATGTTCTCCTGTTGTATCTTTTTTCTCTAGTGTTTTTATCATAAAAAGGTATTGCACTTTGTCAAAGGCCTTCTCAGCATCAATTGAGATAATCATGTGGTTTTTGTTTGCAAGTCTCTTGATATATTGAATTACATTAATCAATTTTTGAATGTTGAACCAACCTTGCATCTATGGAATAAATCCCACATGATCATGATAAACAATCTTTTCAATCCATTGCTGAATTCAGTTTGCCAGGATTTTTTTTTTTTTTTTTTTTTTTTTTTTTTTTTTTTTTTTTTTTTTTTTTTTTTTTTTTTTTTTTTTTTTTTTTTTTTTTTTTTTTTTTTTTTTTTTTTTTTTTTTTTTTTTTTTTTTTTTTTTTT
>VMDO01002319.1:0-171015 GCA_007922755.1 Pedetes capensis
AAAAAAAAAAAAAAAAAAAAAAAAAAAAAAAAAAAAAAAAAAAAAAAAAAAAAGAAAGAAAGAAAGAAAGATGAGAGGGGGAGAGTGAGAGTGAGCGAGTGAGAAAACACAATTCACAATTATGTACAATACCTAATATAGGAAGGGAATACTCACAGGTACATTATTGACTGGTCATGATGATATATGATATACACCTATTATCCAAGCACTCCAAGATCCTGTCATATATATATATATATATATATATATATATATATATATATATGAACACACACACATTAGGTTAATAGAAAAAAATTACAAAATGGACTAGATGCTTCATATCAATGTTAGTATTGGATTTGATACCTGTACTTACTGTGGTTACATAATTGAGTATTGTTCTTTGGAGATGTTGTTGTTAGGTGCGTTGAGTCAGTGTCCAACTCATAGAGACCTTTTGTACAATAGACAAAACACTATTGTCGTGTTTCTCTGCTATTCATAGGGTTTTCAATGGCTGATTGTTTTTGTTTTGGGAGTGAGTTGCCCGGTCCTTCTCCCAAGCCTACAGTACCTGGTATTCTCAGGACATTTCCCACCTGAGTACTAACCAGGTCCAACCCTGTTTACCTTCCAAGATCTGACGGGATGGGACACCACAATGGTATGGCTGCAGGCATTTGGAGATACACATGGAAGTGTTAAGTGGTAAAGTAGCATAGTATATGTAATCTACTCCCAAATGTTTAGGATGTTCTATTATCTAGATAGATAGATACTAGAATGTTTAAACAAAAGTGGCAAAATGTTACAAGGTGGTAAACCTGGGTAGAGAGTATTTTAGAGTTCTCTATATTATTTTTACAAATTCCTTGTACATTTGACCAGGTACAGTGGTACACACCTGTAATCCCAGTGACTGAGAGACAGAGGCAGGAGGATCACAGGTTCAAGGCCAGAGGCAGCCTGTATAATTTAGCGATTTAGGGGATGCATCTCAGTGGTAGCGTGCATGCAAAAAGTATGTGTGAGGCTCTGGGTTCAGCCCTTCAGTACAAAAAAAAAATTCCCTGTATATTTGAAATTAGTTCAAGATGTAGGGTTTAGGCTGGGCGCAGTGGCACATACCTGTAATCACAGCAACTCAGGATGGAAAGTGGGGCAGGAGGATCACAAGTTTGAAGCCAGAGGCAGACTGTGTGTGTAACTTAGCAAGACACTGTCTCAAGACAAAAAAACATATATATAATGGGCTGTGGGTGCAGCCCAGTGGCAGAACTCTTGCAAAATATGTGTGAAGCCCTGGGTTCAACCCCCAAGTACCTCAAAAATAAAATAAAATAAAATAGGGGCTGGGATGCGTTTCAGTGATAGAGCACTTGCAAGGTATGTGCAAGGCCTTGGGTTCAGACCCCCAGTACCACCAAAAAACAAAACAAAACAAAACAAAAAACAAACAAACAAACAAAAAACCTTTCTAGATAGAATTGACAGATTTGGCAAAGTAAACAATACAGAATGCTCAGTTAAATCTGAATTTCTGGTAAACAACAATTATTTTTAAGAATAAGCATGAGGGCAGAGACTGAAGCTTAGTAGTAGAATACTTAACCTACCGTTTGAGAGGCTCTGGGTTCCATCACTAGCAGCACGCGTGCACACACACACACACACATGCACACACACACATGCACACACACACACACACACACACACATACACACACAGTATGTCCTGTGCAGTATTTGCTGCCTAGACTCTCAGAATGCAATTCATTCTGATATCTGTACTCCCCTGGTTGGTGGAATATCAGGGAAATTACTTGCTTTATGTGCTTCAGTGTCTAGAATCATCTCAATTCTCACACTTGCAGAGAAAAGAGAGAAGGGAGCTAAGATAAACAGATATAAAACAGCTAGAATTTATGATGATGAAAAGAAGTGTTTAATAAATTGAGCCTCTTCTATAATATAACAACATTGGCCAGTATCTTTTAGATCTGATTAGGTATGTGGTAGCCTCCTCCAAGGAGGTACCCAGTGACCTCCACCTCTCTGAACTCACACGTGTGTGCTGCAGTTCCTTCCCCTCTGAACCACAGTTGGTCTAGGTGACCATCAGTGTAGAGCTGACATGATGGTAGGTACATTTTCAAAGACCTTGTCTCATTCTGGGGAAAGATGTCACAAAGTAACTGGCATGCATGGTGAGGAGTTACACTTTTAGCCACCAGTGAGAGGAGCAAGCTTAGAAGTTGCCCCTACAGCCCCAGATAACCCTTTCAGGACTGCGGCTTGGTGGGCAGCTTTATTGTGACCCCATGAGACCCTGAGCCAGAGCTATCCTCCCCTGCTGCTCCAGGCAGCTGAGCCTCTGAAACTGTGTGACATAATATGTGTTGTTTGTTAGTTTGTTTCAATAATGTGAAAGTGTTATCTGTTTCCTGCTAAGATTTTGAGTAGCCTGCAACTGTACCACTGTGGCATCCCATCCCAATCTCCTCAGATCTCAGAAGATAAGGAGGGTTGGGCCTGGTTAGTACTTGGGGAGACCACCTGAGAACACCAGGTGCTATGGGTTTGGGAGAAGGACCCAGTAACTCACTCCCAAAAAACAATCAGCCATTGAAAATCCTATGAATAGCAGAGAAACACTAACAACACTGTTTTGCCTGTTGTACCTAGGGTTGCTGAGTGGGACACAGATTCCACGGCACCTAACGACAAGATTTTGAGTAATCTGTTACACAGCAACAGATAACTAATGTATCAAGATATAATGTAGTATAATGTAACTTGTAAGTATACATGTTTTTCCAGTCAGTTCTTTGCAGAAGGAACTATTACATTCCTCATTTTATAGAAAGGCAAACTGAGAGACAGTAAGAGCAAGTTACCTTAAGTCACCCTACTAATAAGGACAGGTAGGTCCCTTTCTAAAGCCCTGGCTCCCAGTCTGGACTTCCAGAGCCTTCTGTGTCCCAGGTACTGGGCTGAGTTAATCTGGCTTTAACTTGGGGGTTGAACCTAGGGCTTTGCACATGCTAGGCAAGTGCACTACCACTACCACTGAGATGCACCCCCAACCCATTCCATATTTTTTACCTTTACACAGGGTCTTGTTAAGTTGTGCAGGCTGTCTTTGGCCTTGAACTTGCAATCCTGACTCTGCCTCCTACGTCACTGGGATTTCAGGCATATATCCCTGAAATCATATCCGGGATATCCCACTTCTGTCATTTCAATGAGAAGAGATCATCCCAGAGAATGCCACCAGCCAACACTCTCAGGATGCCTTCAAGTAAACAAGACATTGACTTTACCTTTATCTGTAAGGTAGGCAGGGCAGATTTTGTTGCTCTTCTTCAATTTAGAGATGGACAAGCTAAAGCTCAGTATGATTAAGGGCTTTGACCAAAACCAAACCTAAATTCAGAAGTAAAGGTACTGGATGCCATGGTACATGCCTGTAATCCCTGAGATTCAGGAGTCTAAGGCAGGAGGATTGCAAGTTCAAGGCCAGAGGCAGCCTGCACAATTTAACAAGATCTGTTTCAAAATGAAAAATATAAAAAGAAGCTAGGGGTGCAGCTCAGTGGTACAGCACTTACCTAGCGTGAAAAAGGCCCTGAGTTCATTCCCAGTACATGAAGAAAAAGGAGGAGGGGGAAGAGGAGGAGGAGGAGGAGGAGGAGGAGGAAGAGGAGGAGGGGGTAGGGAGAGGCAAATGGGGTTTGTCTTTGCTCCAGCAAACTGTTCCCTGGGAGGGGGTATGTTTTCTGAAGTTGCTGATGCCTCACCCATTACATGAAGGTGGGGGCAGCCATTAAAGACCTAGGAAACTGCCCTACCCTCCATGTCCCATGCAATAGAAAGGAAGGGAAATCAGATTCCCCTTCCCTTTCATTGCTTCCCTCCTTTCCCACCAGGAGGCAGGGGGGCTGGAATTCTGTTCTCTGGGAGCCCCAGCCCTTTGATCTTTTATCCTAAAGGAATAAAGTGCCCCCAGTGATCACCACCTCCTGGTATTTACACCTGTGTGTGGGCTCTTCCCTCCTGCAGGGTTCCCCTTGATACCCTGTGGCCACCACCTCCCAGTTCCAACTCTTCACTGCAATCCTCCTCCGCGGGACTGGGCAGCAACCAACTCATGAGGACATGAGTTACTTTCCTGACACTCAGAAACTGAAAGCAAGAAAGGTTGGGGTTAGAACCAAGAGGTGCCTTTGAAACTAATTCTTTCTAGCAGATGGTCAGGCCAGGCTGTAGGCAGTGAATTTGTTCTCGAACACCCCTCTGGAATGTATCTATCTTGACCTAAGTGGAGTTGGGCAATGGTGTGGGCAAAAATATTTGGGACTATGAATGTGGCTGTGGTGTGGCTGGGGAAGAAACAGGAGGCAGCCGTTCTAGGAATCAGGGTGGCTGGGTGAGTCATCGTCAGGTATCGTATCACCTCTGGTCCCCTGCTCTGCAGGAGGTATAAGAATGATCAGAGAGGGAAATAGGCTTTCTGAGTCAGCCAGGAGTTTGGAGACCAAGGGAACTTCAAAAGCAGAGTCCACGGCAGGGAGGCTGAGGCCAGCTCTGAGTCAGCTGCCCGGCTGGCTGTGGCTGTGAGCTAGATCTGGAATGTCTGCAGCGGCTGGGGGTGGGGGTGGGGGCTGGGGAGGTGGGGGTGGTGAGTCACCAGTAGGGGCTGGAAGAGCCAGCCAACCCTGAAAGCTCTTCAGCTGTTCCAGTTCTCAGTCCCAGGGCCCAACTCAGAACTCAAGAGGGGCCGGTAGGCAGGAACCTGGGTTCTCTTGCCACAACACCACCCATCACCCCTCTTCATCTTACTCTGTGAACCTCGGCCTTCCAGGACTCCTGAACATCCCCAGCCCTGCAGGCTCCCTCTGCCTGTGTGGGTTTGGGGCCAGTTGGGGTGTCCTTCTACCTCCTGGTTCCTGTGTCCTCTCTGACCCCTCACATCCTGGAAATTCTCTGTAGTGGAACAGGCAGAGGGTGGGATTCTCCCTTCTCAGCTTCCCCCTCCCCATCCCACTCCAAACCGCACAGGACTCTGCACACCAGAGCACCACTCCTTTTGGTGTGGTGGAGGAGGCTGAGCTGCCAGTTGGATTTACTGAACTATTTTGATCAAGTCCAGCAGGCCCAGGCTGGGGGCAGCTTAGTGGTGGAGGGCATGCTTAGCATTCATGAGGTCCTGGGTTTGGCCCCAAGGACTTGGGGGGAGTCCAACAGACTCCTCTATTCTCCAGAAACTTCCCAAGGGCATCTTTTATTCTCTTCCTTCCCAGCATGCCCTGAGGGGGGTTGCGGTCACCCCCTGGGAATCTGGCATCTTCTCTGATGTCTCTGGCCTTCCCCATGTTGCTATGTTGCTCCCAGGAAATGTGGAGCTTGCAGACTTGAACAGGAGCCCTGGGCTTGGGGGTCCTCCCTGACCTTTCCCTGCCCACCCTGGCAGGAACCAGGCCACATCCTCCATTTTCTGTTCTATTCATGACATGAAGGATACCTCATGATCAAAGGAAACTGAGAAATAGCTGCAGAAGGGGTTGGGATGGGGATTTAAGGCACCACTGGCTGTCAGAACAGCCAACCTTCAAAACATCCATAGAGAACCAGGTGAAACCCACAGCCACTGGAACCTACCACCCACCTTCCTTGATTCTGGTTTGGCACCAGACTTAGGGGGCCCAGAGAATGATATCTGCTTTCTTGGATACCCTCTGCCTTCAGGCAGGAACACCCAGGCTTTGAAGAAAACCGTTTTGAATCCATTAACTGTGTTGCTCAGCAAGGAGCAAGATCACAAACAGCCCCCACATCCCCTCTGGAGGTCAAATATAAAACTGGCATCCAATCTCTGCCCCTTGGTAGCTGGGAGATGTAATGTGGACAGCTTGCTCATGGAGAAGTTTTTCTAGATGGTGAGAAATGGGTGAGTAAGCAGGTTAGGTTTCTAGGAGGCAGAGGTGAGCAGCTTCCTAGTCTAGAGACCTCTCCTCCCACTCAGGCACTTAACTTCATGCTGGATCTGCTCCTAGCAGATCCAGCAGGGCCAGCAAGTGCCCCTGGGGAGCAAAGTCGCCTTTATTAGGTCCCTGGAGCTAACAAGCAGAGCATGAGTTTATCTATTTATGGTTTCAAGGAGAGTGGGTTCTCTTGCCACACCACCACCTATCACCCCTTCTTCATCAACGGAGAATGAAGAGACCAGAAAGGAAGCATTGGGGTCTGCCAAAAATGTTGTCTCCACCTTTCCTTTCTACCTACTGACAGCCCCTGTGGACAGAGCCACATTCGAAGTACTGGAACAAAAGCAAAGAAAACATTCCAAGGATCTCCAGTCTAAGGGGGACACATAAAGGCCAGGCAGGGTGGTGTATGCCTCTAATCCCAGCAACTCAGAAAGCAGAAGCAGATGGTTCACGAGTTCGAGGCCACAGGCTGTCCGAATAATTTAGCGAGACCCTGTCTCAAGATAACAAAATACAAAAAGGTGCTGTGGGGTGAAGCTCAGTGGTAGAGCACATGCAAAAAGTATGCTGAGGCCCTGGGTTCAGCCCCTAGTTCCGCGAAAATAAATAAATAAAATAAAATAAAAATCTATAAAAATAAATAAGTAAAGGGGAGACATAACCTTAACCCCAGGAAGCTTCAGTATGGGGGGAGATCATAGACCCAGAGCTCATGGCTCCTCTCACAGAGCTCTCAGTCTGATGTAGGAGACAAAGCCTCTGCCCTGGAGAGCCCAGGATGGCCTTTGGGAGGTGGCAGTCATGCTGATGGAGGAGGCAGACAACAGGGACTTCTCTCATCTAGGAGAATAGGGCATTCGAGGGGGCTTGGGTCTCACAAGTCTTTACACACGCAGTTGTAACCACTGCATGATCCTTGAGTTCTTCTTTTCCCATTCCACTGTTCCCCTAAGCTGGAGACAGAGTGAGTATAAACTCTCGGCCCAGCTGTCATCAGGGAACCTCAACATTTCCCCAGCCTGCTAGGGACATCCATTGGTTAGCATTGCCAAAGCCATGGGCCACTATCTAGAGCTGGGATTCAGATGATTGTGGCCCCTTCTCTTTCCCCCAGAAGTTACCTATTGCCTTGTGTGAGTGCCCCTCACTCCAGTAGGCAGTGCCACCCAAGTCTGCCCTCTTCAATCTAACCCTTTCCAACAGAGGCACCCGTATAAGAACTAGTGAAGAGAACAGTGGGGCCTACGCTCTGGAGGGAGACAGGGGAAAAAAAGGGGTACTTAGGGTGCCCTACACATGGGCAGGCTCCAGATTGCAGATGGAGATATCCAAATGTTAATCACCAATTAGCACAGCCCAAGTGGAAAGGGCAACTTCATTATGTGTAAAATGGACTTAATGTGGCAGGAGCTGTGGGCTTAATTTCTTGAGATAAGATGCTTTTAGGCTAATCAGTGGGTCCGTGGTGCCTGGATATAAAGGAGCTAGGACAGACTTTCTGGAGGCAGGCACGCAAGGGCTGGCAGGTAGGAGGAAGAGACCCCATTCTGCCCTTCTTCTGGAAGAGCCAGAAAGGAGCTCTGGTAAGGGAGGCTGGGTCAGGGATGGTCTGAGAGGAGGTGAGTCTCCACAGCCTCAGATGCCCTCCCAGGCTTCCCACACTCCCCTCGTTCATATGAGAAATCCGAAGGTAGTTTGGAGGGGAGGCTTCCTTAGGAAAACCAGGGTCTTGCAGCCCATGCATCTCCCAGCTCAGCTCTGGTCTTCATGGATTGGGAGGAAGCTTCCTCAGTGCTCTTCATCTCTACTGAAGACCAGAATGGGTCAAGTCCCCAGAAGAAGGATATAGGTCAGACTTTAGGGAAAATCTTCCCTGAGCTGAGATAGTTAAGCCTGAGAAGGAGAAAAATATGATTGTTCTTGGTGGGGTCTGCATTTAGGGCAAGTGGGCTATGATGATTTAGGTGACAGCCAAATGGAATGCAGGAGGGGCAGCTGGCATGAACATCATGGTGGGTAGGGGTTGTAAGCAGAGAATCTTTTTGGGGGGGCAATACTTGGAGCTTGAACTCAGGGCCTTGTACATACTCCTGCAAGTGCTCAACCACTGGGCTGCACCCCCAGTCCCTTTTTTATTTTTTATATTGAGACAGACTCTCACTAAGTTATGTGGGCTGCCTCTGGCCTCAAACTTGCAATCCTCCTGCCACAACCTCCCAAATTGCTGGGATTACCTGTGTATGCCAGTGTGCCTGGCATAAACGGGAGATTTGTGCCAGACCCTTTACTTGTGATGTCTGGCCATAGGAGCCCGGGAAGGGGGGTTGTCCAAGCAGGCATACAGGTCTTCACTGCTTTATTCTGCCCAGAACCTCTCACCCATCACCCTCCTCCCACCCCATTCAGAAGCCACTTAAAACAAAACTAAACAAAAAAATACCATATAGGCTCACCTCTTGGTCAGGCTCCATGTCCCTTCTAGTCACTATGTGTCATGTTCAGCATCCCCCACCCACCTGCCCCAGCCTCTTAAACTCGGTCCTTCTCCAGCTTTCAGCACCGGCCCAGGCCCCTGCACTGTCTGGCTCCTGGTGGCACCCCACAGTATAGCGCGGCCCTCATCCTGGCCTTTTTCTCTTTCAGGTCAGGAAACCCTTGGACGATGCTGGCTGTGAAGACTTGCTCCCTGCTGCTGGTGCTTCTGTTCCTGGCAGTGGGCCTAGGAGAAAAGGAAAAGGCTCAGTCCAGGTAGGGGTGGTAGGAAGGTAAGAAAGGGAGGGACTCCTGGCTAAGAGGAAAGAAGTCGGGGAGAAAAGCCAGCCAGCATTGTGAGTGTAGAGTAAGGACAGAAGCAGAGTATTTACTATGAGCTACTGTTGCAGAGGGAGAGACTGTGGTTAGATCTGTGGAAGGACTTCTCCATGCCTGAGTGCTTTCTGAGGATGACAGCGCCTCCCTTCCTAACGAACGTTGCCTCAATACAAATCTTACAGAAGGGCCCCCAGCACTGGCGGTGTGTGTGGACATGAACAGTTGTCCACAGAAGCGTCCTGCCTTCAGGAAGCACATATCCAAGGAGGACACAGAAAAGACCCACATAGGCTTGTTGTACATTATCATGAGTAGTGCAAGCAAAGGCACTGGTGGGTGAATGAATATAGCAGGGGTCTTGGATTGTGTTTTCAGGAGCCAGGGAAAGATTTGTCTGAGCAAAAATTTGAGCCTTCTTGGATGCAAGGATAAAGCACATACCATGTAAATCTGACACAGGTAAAGTTGTAAATGTGAGGGACAGCTGCCAGAAACAGGAACCAGGAGAGACAGTATAAGCAGATGTTAGGAACACAGATCTGAAGCTCAGGATGCCTGTGGTACACCCTGGATCTGCCCTACACCTTGTGGCACCTTGGTTTCTTCGTTCACAACATGAGGACACAGGAGCTGGGCATGTAGCTCAGGGTAGAGCCCTTGTCTTTGCAGGTGCAAGGTCCTGGGCTTAACCCCTACCACTGCAAAACAGAAAGAAAGAAAGGGGATGGGAGATAAAAGTAGGACCTACCTCACAAGGATGTTGTGAAGATGGAATGATTTTATGGACTAAAAGGTTTACATTTCAGAGTGCCTGAGTCATAGTAAGTGCTGTTCTATGAATTCACTATTACTATTGTTTTGAGACAGTGTCTTCCTATATAGCCTAAACTGGCCTTGAACTTTCAATCCTCCTGACTCAGCCTCCGAAGTGCTAGGATTATAGGTATGTGCCACCTTGCCTGACTCCAAGTTCACGATGATGATGATGATGATGATGATGATGATGATGATGATGATTAAATGTCAGCCAAATAACTGAATCAGAAAGGGGCCAGGGCAGCTGGCTGTGGTGGTGAACACATGTAATCCCAGTGACTCTCGAGGCAGAGGCAGGAGGATCTAGTGTTCAAGGCCAAAGGCAGCCTTCATGACTTAGCGAGACCCTGTCTCAAGACAAAAAATTTAAAAACAGGGCGAGGTAGTGCAGCTCAGTGGTAGAGTGCAAATGATGCATGAAGCCCTGGGTTTGGCCTCCCAGTACAAACAAAAAATAAATAAAATAAATAAGAAAGAAGGAAAAAAAGAAAAAAGAAAAGAAAAGAGAAAGTCCCAAAGCAAGAGGAAGAAAGCAAAGAACTATGTGCTTCAGTCCTTTGGGATGAGGGGCTCCTGATTCTTTCCCCAGAATCCATAGTCACTCCTACACAGGAGATGGGCCCTTGAGCTGAGGATAAAGTTCCAGGGGGTTGATCTATTGAAAACAGGGTGTCTCCATAAACACTAGCTTCTAAGAACCAGGCTGGCTTGTTTTCAGATGTCTGCCCTCTGTTAGTGACAACCTACCAGCACTGTGATTTCCCCCAACCCTGCCTCTTCCCTGGCATCCTGGTTTCTATCTCTCATCTCTCAGTTCCCATGCTAAGTTTGGTGGCCCCCGTCCTAGAGGCCCAAGGTACGCAGAGGGGACTTTTATCAGTGACTACAGTATTGCCATGGACAAGATCCGCCAACAAGACTTTGTGAACTGGCTGCTGGCCCAGAAGGGGAAGAAGAATGAGTGAGTCATTTCACGCACTCCCTCCTTTCCACATGCCTGGCTCCTATATTCAGACCAGCCTCCTTATGCAGGCACATGGGCTGGGCAATGCATGATTCCAGTGGCACCTTTTACTAGGCAAGGATGGGGAATTGGAGATGGCAGCACTGGATTGGGGCAGCAATTCATCCTGGAGGCATGACGAGAGCTATTCTCCAAACCTTTACTTTTTGTGGGGGGTACTGGGGAGTTGAACCCAGGGCTTTTGCAAGCTGCACCCCTAGTCCGTTTTTAACTTTTTTCTTTTTTCTTTTTCTTTTCTGGGTTTTTGTTTGTTTGTTTGTTTTGTTTGTTTGTGGTACATGGAGGTTGAACCCAGGGCCGCACACATACTTTTAGAAGCACTCCACCACTAAGCCACAACCTCAGTCCATTTTTTGCTTTTTATCTTGAAATAGGGTCTTGCTAAATTACACAAGCTACCTTTAGCCTTGAATTTGCCTCTGCCCCCAAGTCATTGGAATTATAGACATCAACCACTGCATCCACCTCCAATTCTTTACTTCCAAGGGGGAAGAGTCAGGGAAATGTGCAGAAGGCCAGAGAGGATCCTCAGGGGATGGGGATGCAGGCTAGAGGAGCGGGGCTGCTTTCCCTGGCTGTTTGGTGGTGAATACTTCAGACTTTGGATATAAACTGCCCTCATTCTCCTTCCTTCCTGTGCCAAGTCTCACTCCCTGCCCTTACTGTTTGGTCAGCCTGGTAGATTCTGAAAATCTATCACCCATGGAGGCAGCTGAAGATAAGCAATGTGTATGGTGTGGAAGAGGTAGAAATTGAGTGGAGAAAAATGTACTGTTACTCCTAGGGTTAAGGTACTGAAAGACGCAAGTGTCCCTGGACAGGGGATGGTCTCCAGTCTCCCCCAGCCCCCTCACTCCTGAATCTTCCTCTTACCAGCTGGAAACATAACATCACCCAGAGGGAGGCCCGGGCCCTGGAGCTGGCTGGGCAAGCTCAAAGGAATGAGGAGGCAGCGGAGAGGCAGAGGTGAGTCCCACACAGGGAAAGGGAGGGAGCAGAGCCCCCGGCCCACTCTACTCCACTGCTTCCTCTTCCAGACTGAGGAGGAGGGCAGGTACCTGCGATAAGCAGCCCCTTCCTCTCAAAATTCAAAGCAAGGTTTCCTTTGCGTAAATTTCTGGAGGTCAGGGAGAGATTTCTTTTTTGTTTTATTTAATTAATTAATTAATTTATTTATTTATTTGCAGTACCTGGGGCCTCACACATACTTTGCAGGTGCTCTACCACTGTGCTGTACTCCCACTCCATTTTTTATTTTTTATTTTGAGTCAGGGTCTTGTTAAATTGCACAAGCTGCCTCTGGCCTCGAGCTCAGGACCTTCCTGCCTCCATCTCCCAAGTTGTTGTGATTAAAGATGTGTGCCACCGCACTGGCCCTGGGAGAGATTTCTGTGACTCATGACTTAGTGCACACAGGGATTCACTGAGTCAAGGAAGGGCAGGAAAGGAGGGACCTCAGAACCAGGGCTCTCTTCTCCCTGACAAATTTCAGGAAGGGTATTTGGGAAACAGCCTCCCAAGGTCAGAACCCTGAAACCAGCAACCCACTCTCTGAGGAAGTAAGGAATGTGTGGTACAGATCATTCCAACCAGTAGATGTCCCTCCATGTTCCCTCCAGGGTCTTTGGGATGCATTCTAAGACATTGTTAGAGGTGGGTGCATGGGCTATCTCCCACAGGAATTCTGTTTGGCTTTGCTGTACTGAAGAGTCCATACGCCCCCAGGCAGGCAGAGATGGGTGCGGCCAGTGAAAAGAGGCTCAGGATCTGAGAGCTGAGATAACTAGGAGGCAGCTGTGTTAGCTCCCTCCCCCAACCATGGGCCCCTTGGTGTCCCAGGCCCTGTATTTGCTCTTTCTGGGCGAGGCCCAGGCTAAAACAGGCTCCTGCAGGCTGTCTCCTTTGCAGCTCCCCACCCAAGAACCCCAGTGACGAAGATCTGCTGCGGAATTTGCTGATCCAAGAGCTGCTGGCCTGGATGGTGGACCAAACAGAACTCTGCAGGCTCAGGTGCTCAGGTGATGGAGTGTGGTGGGGTGGCTTTGTACATGTTGCACAATGGTTAGAAGTTTGAGCTTCTCGGTCACACATGGATTCAGTGTGTGTGTGTGTGCGTGTGTGTGTGTGTGTGTGTGTGTGTGTGTGTGTGTGTGTTGCCGGGAAACTGAACCCAGGGTTTCATGCATGCAAGGAAAGTTCTGTACTGCTAAACTCCACACACAGCCCTTCTTCGTATATTAAAGCTCCACACACAGCCCTTCTTCATATATTTGCCCCAATACATGCTGGCAAATGATTTACTCTTTCTGAATCACAGTATTTTCATTAAAATCAAGACTTTTAAAACCATTTCATGGAGGGCTGGCAGTGAAGCTCAGTTATAGAGCACTTGGCTACCATGCTTCAAGTCCTGGGTTCGATCCTCGGCACTGAAAAAAATAATTCATTGGATTGTGGTGAGGATTAAAGAAGATTATGCAAGTGAAGAATTTAGGGCCCCATCTGAGAAGTAATAAGAGCTCAGAAGTATTAGCAGCTGTCATTACTACTGGGATTTTCTTCTCAATGTGAGATGTGCTTGTCTTCCCTGTTCTTCTATCCAAGCTCAGCTTTCAGCTGCCCATTCTATTCTCAGCTTTTCCTCTGGATGCTTGGGCCATGGCACCTTCCTTTTTTTGTTTGTTTGTTTGTTTTTTGTGCAGTACTGAGGGTTGAACCCAGGGCCTAGCTCTTGCATGCTCTGCTGCAAGTGCTGGACCACTGAGCTGCATCCCCAGCCCATTTTTTACTTTTTGAGACAGGGTCTCGCTAAGTTATGCAGACTGCCTCTGGTCTCGAGCTTGCAATCCTCCTGCCTCCGCCTCCCAAGCCGCTGGGATTACAGGCGTGCGCCACCGCACCCGGCTTGGCACCTTCCTAATGATAGGAACTGCTATTAGTTGGAGACATGTTGCCTTGCTCTGTAGCCACTGCAGGTCCCAATGGTCATCAGCTAAGAAATTCTTGCGTCTATGGGTTTTGCCCCAAAGCAAGGGACTAAATACTATGGAAAACCTCATGCACCTAATGGTGCGAGAGGACACCCATGCAATATGGAGACATGGAGGCACAGAAACCAAACAATATTCAGACTTTGATGTTAGGAGCTGGGGAGGGATGGAGAGAATAAATTTGGGAAGGTGACTTTAAGACGATAAGAAGGGAGGGGAAAGCCAGACTCAGAAAATACTACATGTTCTCTCTCATATGCTGAATCTAGATTTGGGGAAAGTGTGTGTGTGTGTGTGTGTGTGTGTGTGTGTGTGTGTGTGTGTGTGTGTGTGACTTGAAAGTAAGAAGGGAAGCCAGGTTCTGTGGCTCATGCCTGTAATCCCCAAAACTCTGGAGGTGGAGGCAGGAGGATTTCAGGTTTGAGGCCAGAGGCAGCCTGTGTAACTTAGGGAGACCTTGTCTCAAGATAAAAAATAAAAAATGGGCTGGGGATGTGAGAAATGTACAATGAAATACGTGTATGGAAATGTCATGAGACCCATTAAGTTGTACCTTAAAAATTATTAATAAGAAAAGTATTTAAAAAGCAAAAAAAAAAAAAAAAAGAAAGAAAGAAAGAAAGAAAGTGAGGGTGGCTGGGGGTTCAGCCCAGTGGTCAAGCACTCACAAAGTATATGTGAGGCCCTGGGTTCAACCCCCAAGTACCACAAAAAAAAAAAAAAAAAGTAAGAAGGGGGACTATTTGGAGAGGGGAAGAAGCATAGCAGTAGCAGGAGGGAGGAAGGAGCAACAGGGGGGCTCATGAGAGGGTTAATAAAAGCAAAGTACATGATGTAATTGTATGACAATGCCATAATGAAACCCATTATATTGTATGCTAACTACAATTAAATTAAAGTTAAAAAAAAAAGGAGGGGAATGTGAGCAGCCCAATGGAGAAGAGAGATGAAAAAATCATCATAGGAAGGTGGGTAACAATCTCTGGACCATTGTGAATTATTTTGATTACTTATCATCGATAAGGTCCTTTGGAGGTAGGAGTGGTTTCTATGGCTGGGTGCCAGGATAAACTTGTCAGACTAACTCCAAGTTGATAATGACCCTCCCCTTCACCCTCCTGTCCCCCACTCCCAGGTCTCAGTGACTAGCCAAGCCCAGAGCAGAACTGGACTCTGCCCTTCACTTACTCAATTCCTGCTTCCGCCCTACTCCAGAGTCTCCAAGAGAAGCCAAACCAATAAAGTCTAAGCTGAAATAAATTTTTGTGACCATTGTGAAAACTTATTCAAACATCAGCTGGGGTGTATGTTTGTGGGTATCTACGTGTCCTTGCGTCTCCCAAAGAAAAGAGACACACTGATTCACTCATCTATTCATTCCACACTCACTGGAGACAACACAGATAAGCAGTGTGCTAAAGCACTGTGTGAGCAGCCGTGAAGGAAGTGGACACAATGCTTGCCCCTGACAAGTTTAAAGCCTAGTGACAGAAACACACACCTTTTTTTTTTCCCTTTGAGATAGAGTCTCACTCTGTTCTCCAGGCTTTGAACTCCAGGCTCAAAAGATCTTCCTACCAAAGCCTCCTGAATAGCTAGGACAATAGGGCATGTGCCACTACCACATGCAGAAGGACTTATTTTTTTTTTTTTTTTAACCTTGGGGGCTGAACCTAGGGCCTTGTGGATGCTTTGGAAGTGCTCTACCACTGGGGCTACACACTCAGCCTATTTGTTACCTTCTGTTTTGAGGCAGGATCTTGCCAAGTTATGCAGGTTGCCTCTGGCCTCAAATTTGCAATCCTCCTGCCTCTGTCTCTCAAATCTCTGGGATTACAGGCATGCACCACTATCCCCAGCTTTTAAATTTTTTTGTTTATTTGTTTTATTTATTTATGTATTTATGTATTTATTTATTTATTTTGTGGTACTGGGGGGTTGAGCCCAGGGACTCGCCCTTGTATGCTTTGCACGTGCTGGACTACTGAGCTGCACCTTCAGCCTTTTTTTTTTTTTTTTTTTTTTTAAGAGAGGGTCTCACTAAATTATGCAGAATAGAGTGGGCAGGGGCTGGAATTTAGCTCAGTTAGTAGAGCATTGCGCTGCAGTCTCTGAGGGTCCGAGTTCAATTCCCAGCACCAAAAAAATGGGAGAAGAACCTGGCAATCCGCTCCCAAGGCAATCCCAAAACAGTCAGCCACTGAAAACCCTATGAGGGTCGCCATGAGTCGGATACTCACTCGATAGCACCTAACAACAACAACAACAACAGAGTGGGCAGACTAAGACGATAAAAGGGTGGGGACTGTGGGAGTAGAAGAAACATGCTGGCCTAAAGGTATTCTACTGACTAAGCTATACTTTTTTTTTTCTGGTAATCCAACCTAGGGCCTTGAGTATGATAGGCAAGTGCTGCACCACTGAGCTATACTCAGCTCCAAGTCCTTACTAGAATTGAATTCTGCCTGAGGGCTGCCTGTTTGCAATCTGCTGTTGAAGCTGCCTCTCTTCTCCTTCTCCTCCTCCTCCTCCTCTTCCTCTTCCTCCTCCTCCTTCTTTTTTGAGACAGGGTCTCACTGTGTAGCTCAGACTGGAACTCGTTATGTAGACCAGGCTGGCCTTGAACTCACGTTGATCCTCCTGTCGCAGTCTTTTAAGTGCTAGGATTACAGATGTGCACCATCACATTTGGCTTTCCAGTTGACTTCTAAGGGTGCTTAGAGCTCTTATGTTTTTGGTTTCTTCTCTGCCAAACTCCTGAGGCTCCTGAGGTTGCTGCCATACAATTTAGGATACATTTGCTCAGAAGATATATTTTAATTTTGCTTATTTATTTATTATTTCCCCTCTCTCTCTCTCTCTCTCTTTTTTTTAATTGGTGCTGGGGGGTCAAACCTGGGATCTTGAACATAATAGGTACTAACACTCTACCACTGAGGTAAACACTAACCCTATTAATTTTTTGAGCTCAGATCTTGCTATGTTGGCCAGGCTGGCCCCAAATTCCTGGACTCAAGCAATTTACCTCAGTCTTTCAAATAGGTGGGACTACATGTTCGTGCCTTTGTGCCTGGCCAGAAAATAATTTTTGCTTTTAAGATGGGCACAGTGGCATACGCCTGTAATCCCAGCAGCTCGGGAGGCAGAGGCAGGAGGATTGTAAATTCAAAACCAGAGGCAGTCTGAGTAATTTAGCAAGACCCTGTCTCAAAAAGTAAAAAACTGGGCTGGGGGGTGCAGCTCAGTGGTCCAGTATTTGCAAAGCATGCAAGCGCGAAGCTCTGGGTTCAACCCCCAGTACCACACACACACACACACACACACACACACACAATAAATTTATTTATTTTATTTTATTTATTTATTTTTTTGCGGTACTGGGGGTTGAACCCAGGGCCAGGCATTCAGAAACACATTTTACAAATCCAATACTTTTTGCTGGGTGTGGTGGTGCATACCTGTAATCCCAGTACTCAGGAGGCTAAGGTGTGAGGATCATGAGTTTGAGGCCAGCCTGGGCTATATAACCAGACCCTATCTGAAACCAAAACCAAAACCAAACTACTACTACTAATAATACTTTTAAAAATCATAATGATCTCATTTAAAGGCTTATCACAACCCTTAAGATAATATAATAGTAGCCATTAACCATTCATTGCATTGCCTCCATGAAGTAGAAAATTTAAAGTCCCTGTAGTTAGCCACCTGGCCACAAGTCCAATGAGTCACTTATAGCAAGTGAGTGTATCTGAGATGGTCAGCATCTAATGGGGTTTTAGAGCAGAGCACCAGATAGAGCCATTGTTAAATCACCAGGATTTTTTTCTCTTGAGACAAGGTCTTGCTAAATTTTGCAGGCTACCTTGGCTTCTAACTTGCTATTCTCTTTCTTGAGGCTCCCAAGTCCCTGGGATTACAGGTATGTGCCATGGCATCTAGGTTCATCTAGAATTTTGTGAACAGATTGTGAAACCAATGGTAACTTAAAATTGGTCATAGTCAGAATATTTACACAATAGATACTGGCAAGTGCTACAAGTCAGATTTCCCTCCTCCAAACCTGGAGAAGTGGTTGTTAAATGTTTATCAGTTTATTGCTGGTTAATATACTTTCCCTAACATTGTAAAGCCTACCGCCATACCACTGTGGCATCTGATTCCGTTAGATCTCAGAAGCTAAGCAGCGTCAGGCCTGGTTAGTTCTTGGATGGGAGACTACCTGGGAACACGGGGTGTTGTAGGCATGGGAGAAGGAACTGGCAACCCACTCCCAAAAACCAATCTGCCATTGAAAATCCTATGAATAGCAGAGAAGCATTGACAATAGTGTTTCACCGGTTGTACATAGGCTCACTATGAGTTGGATAACCACTCGATGGCACCTATCAACAACAACAACAACATTGTAAAAGAGAACAAATGTGTTTGAATAACAGAATGAGTATGTCTACTTAAGTGTGGCTACAAGTGTTGCTGTCGAGGGTCTCTGTGTATGTATCTAAGGGAGTGAGCCAGTATGCATTTGAGAGAGAGCATAAATAATTAAATACGAGGTCATGGGTATGAGTGAGGGGATGACTGTGTATAACTGAAGGTGTTACATAGTGTGAGTCAGAGTAAGAGAAGAAGCAGACATGTTTAGATGGTGTCAGTAGGTACCTGAAGGACTAAATTTTTGTGTTTGGGTGTGGTGTAGTAAGAATATGAGGCTATGGAGCTTGGTATGGTAACATACACTGGTAGTCCCAGAGACTTAAGTGGCTAAGGTGAGAAACTAGCCTGGGCAATATATTAAGACCCCATTTTGGACTAAGCTACTGCACTAGGCCCCACCAGATCAAGCCAAAAATCGAAATGGAGTCACTCACACTAATGTCTCACATCATCAAACAGAAACTAAGCTGTTTATTCAACCTTCCAGAGGAAGAAAGATGAGAGAGATAACCAAAATTACCAAACAAGCCAGTTTCAATTGGCATCATAATGAAGTTCCCTGACTTTGATTGGTTGGTTTTGTTTTATTTGAGTTGGGGTCTGACTGTGTAATTCAAACTGACCATGAACTTGAATTTGCTATGTAGCCTAGGCTGGCTCTCCCAAATGTCGGGATTACAGGCATGAGCTACCGAACGGCTCACAGACTTTCTTTTTGTTCTGTAGTACCTGGCAGTTAAATTTTTTTTTTTTTTTTTTTTTTTTTAAATCTTGAGATGGTCTTGCTAAGCTATGCAGGCCACCTCTGGCCTTGAATAAAAAATGGGCTGGGGGTGCAGGCCAGTGGTAGAGCAATTGCAAAGTAGGTGTGAGGCCCTTGGTTCAACCTGCATTCCTGTAGTCCCAGCAACTGAGGAGGCAGATCAGGAGGATCACAAGTTTGAGGCCAGAGGCATCCTTCCTAATATAGCAAGCCCTTGTCTTAAGATGAAAAATAAAAAAGGGACTGGAGTGTGGCTCAGTGACAGAGCGTTTGCAAAAACATGTGTGAGGTCCTGTGCTCAACACCAGTAACCCCCAACCCACCCACTCCCCCACCCCCAAAAAGAAATCTGTCGTAAAGTACCACACCCTTATGTAGTACAACTGAGCTATGGAGCCAGACGATGTGACTCCAGAGTTGACTTTCTTAAGTTCATGGCCCTCCCACGTCAAATTCTCTGCATGTGATTCCAACAGATAAACTCCCTTTTTAGGGAAGAAAATGAATTCTGGCTTTAGCTCAGCATGGACCCTTCCATGGCTAACAGAGCGCCTGGCACGTAATAGGAGGTCCAGGAGCATTCCTCCACCTCTAGGGGGTGAAGCGGTAGCTATGGAAAGATCACGATTCGAAGCACCCAGGTTGCAGGGCTGGCATAGGGCAATATAATAGCGAGCAGGGTCCATCAGCCTGGGAGGGCCCAATCACACGCAGCTCTGAGCACCCCGCCCGCTAGGGATTTGCAGAGCTTGGCCACAAGAGAAAAAAGGCGGGGCTGAGAGGCCTTGGAGGTTGGACACCCTGAGCCACAAGAAAGGAAGTGGGCCACGCGACTTCCGGCGCGCGTAGATGACGCGCGGTCTGCGCTTCCGCGTTGGAGGCGGGCGCCTGAGCCCGGGACGAGGGTTTCTGTGGTCTTGACTGCGGGGTGCCCCGCAGACCCACGGCGGGGATGCACCGCCGCGGGGTAGGAGCCGGCGCCATCGCCAAGAAGAAGCTCGCCGAGGTAAGGGGGAAGGAGGCCGTTCCCTAGCCCACACTTGGCCTGCGAGACACTGAATTCTCCTGGACCAGAGGTCTGTACCCTTAGATAGTCTCCCAACAGATCCCAAGACAGGCTTTTCGGGCGCTGGGGAACTGATTATTTCCAGCTCCCGGTGGATTCGAGTGTCAGGATCGCCAAATCCACCAATCCCATTCTCCCTCTTTCCCAAATTTGACTATAGACAGAAGCCGTCGATTGTGCTAAAAAAAAAAATTAAGAGAGATCCTCCCCTTTTCATACTTTAGCTGTGGCAGCGCAAGTGGGAGCCTCAGCTCCCACTATCTCAATTTATATTAGTCTCTTTGTCTAACAGGCCAAGTATAAGGAGCGAGGGACTGTCTTGGCTGAGGACCAGCTGGCCCAGGTGAGTCATTGGAGGGCTCCAGGCAAGAAGGGAGAATTAACAAGGGTGGTCAGCACAGCTTTGGTTCTTTAGATTGAACTAAAAATAGGGTTTTGAGGAAATTCGGATTTCTGGGCTGCGGTGCTCTTGTAGGCGACTTACTAAACAATAATAGCTAACATATGTTTTTCTTTTTTCTTTTTTTTTTTTTGAGGCAAGATCTCACAGTGTCTCTCAGGCTGGCCTTAAACTCATGATCCTCCTGTCTCAGCTTCCCAAGTGCTGGGATTACAGGTGTGGGTCACCATGCCTAGGCTCTTGTCCATCCCCCTCTCCCTCCCTCCTTTTCTTCTTCCCTTCCTTAGATGAGGTCTCTTTATGTTGCCCAGGCTGGACTCAAATTTGTTATCTTTCAGTCTTAGTCTCTGAGTAGCGTTAGACACTATGCCCAGCTACCCATTTTCTTTACATACTATCTACTTCAACTTTCATTACAATCCCATGTCAACCAAAAAAAAAAAAAAAAAAAAAAAAAAAATCCAAGGGAGTGTCCTCCAAAGAATACTGATACTTATTTGGAATAGCATTACAATGGGAATAGCATTGTATTGGGAGTATAGATGTCGTAATAAATTATGGGCATGATCAAAGAAATTATGGCAAGAGAAAGTTCTTAAACACAAAAATGAAGATTACATCACACATTTGTCTTTTTTCTTTTTTCTTTTCCTTTCGTTTTTTTTCTCTCCTCTTCCTCCTCCTCCTCCTCTTTTTTTTTTTTTTTTTTTTTTTTTTTTTTTTTTTTTTTTTTTTTTTTTTTTTTTTGTTGTTGTTGTTGAGACAGGTTCTGATCTTGTAGCCCAGGCTGGCCTGGAACTCACTATGTAGACCCTTGCTCCTCCTGTCTTCTAAGTGCTGGGATTACAGGCCTGTGCCACCTTGCCTGGCCAGATGTCCTTCTAGAAGTACTTTTTGTTTAAGATAAGATTGCAGTGGCATCTGTGCAAGTTTGTGGTTCTAACAATTATTTATTTAATTTTGTTTAACAGTACTTAGAAGTTGATCCCAGGGCCTTGCACATACTTTGCAAGTGCTCTACCATTGAGCTTCACCCTCAGCTGAGTTTTTGTTTTTCATTTTGAGTCAGGGTCTCGTTGAATTACACAGCCTGCCTCTGGCCTTGAATTCATGATCTATCTGCCTTCCTCTGTCTCCTGAGTCACTAGGATTATAGGGACGCCCCACCATACCCAGAAAAATATTTTACCTAATTTTTTCCTTAGTTTCTATGGATATTAAAGTAGTTAAACTTATTATTTTTTGTGATGCTGGGGAGTGAACCCAGGGCCTTGTACATACTGTACAAGCACTGTACCACTGACCCACATCCTCTCTGACAGAGTCTTTTGTGATAGTAACTATCCTGCAGTCTTGCATAAGAACTCTTTCTTCATGAACTCCCAGCTTTATTATTTTTTTGAGACAGTTTCTCATTTTGTAGCCCAAGGTGGCCTCCAAACCTGAGATCCTCCTGCCTCAGACTTCTGAGTGCTGGGGTTACAAGTACGGGCCCCCCACACCCAGGTTTTATGTACTTTTTTTGGAAGGGTTGACACATGGAACTCCATTTTTATTCTGATAAATTTCAGATTTCTTTTACACCTATAAGGAAGGAACTGTATTATTCCCATGATGGAATTGAAGACATTGAGGCATTGAGGAATTTAACCCAGACCTATTTATTTTTATTTTATTTTATTTTATTTTATTTTATTTTATTGCGGTACTAAGGGTTGAACCCAGGGCCTTGCACTTACATGCTTTGCAAGTGCTGGACCACTGAGCTGCACCCCCAGCCCATTTTTTTACTTTTTGAGACAGGGTCTCGCTAAATTACGCAGACTGCCTCTGGTCTCGAACTTGCGATCCTCCTGCCTCCGCCTCCCGAGCTGCTGGGATTACAGGCGTGCGCCACTGCACATAATTTTTTTTATGTTTTTTTCTTCATAGTACTGGGGACTGTACCCCGGGCCTCACACATATTTTGCAAGCGCTTTGCCACTGAGCTGCACTCCTAGCCCGCTTTTTAAAATTGTTTATCTTGAGACAGGGTCTCACTAAGTTACTCAGGCTGCCTGCGGCCTTGGACCTTTGATCCTCCTGCCTCTACCTCCCGAGTTTCTGGGATTAGAGTTGTGAGCCACTGTGGCCAGCTATTTATTTATTTATTTATTTATTTATTTATTTATTTAGAACCTGGACTTGCTTTATGGCCCAGACTAGTCTCCAACTAGTCTCCAACTCTTGGCCTCAAGTGATCCTCCTACCTAAGCCTCCCAGATTACTGGGACTGCAGACATATGGTACCATACTCTACTTGAGGAGCTATTTGATTTAGGTTTTTGTTACTTTGTTTTTGGTTTTTAGAGACAGGGTCTTGCTGAGTAGGTTATGCTGGCCTTGGACTCACTATGTAGCCCAGGCTGGCCTTGAACTCACGTTCATCCTCCTGCCTCAGTCTCCCAAGTGCTGGGATTACAGACATGCCTCACCATGCCCAGCGCTTGATTTAGGTTTTCTGGGGCTTTTACTTTATTATGTTTTTTGTGGTGTTTGGGTAAAACCCAGGGCCTATTGCTTGGAGTCCTCTGTTCTACCACTGAGCTATACTCCATGCCCATGGCTTTTGTTCTGTTTTGTTTTATTTTGTTTTGTTTTATCACTGTACTGGGAGGTTGAACCCAAGGCCTCACTCATGCTAGGCTCCACCAGTCACCCACACTGAACTGCATTTTTATTTTTTAATTTTTTATTTTTGAGACAGGTCTCACAAAGTTACACAGGCTGCCTCTGGCTTCAAACCTTGATCCTCCTGCCTCAGTTTCCTGAATAGCTAGGATTACAGGTGTGCACTATAGCACATGGCCCAAGGCTTTTGTTTATTTTTATTATTTTGCAGTGCTGGAGATTGAGCCCAGGGCTTCCACATGCAGTGCATGTACTCTAACACTGTGCTATATCCTCAGACCGACAGGCTTTTATTTTAAATACCTCTCAATAAAATGAAAATATGCCTCATCCTTGGCACCCACACCATTGTCATTGACATCAGTGTACACACAGGCGAGAGTGTGAGTGGAGGGGCACAGTGTTCTTCCTTAATACTTCCCTTTTCAGTACATGCTCTGAAAGCACTCAGTGATTCTGACTGGTGAAGAGGAGGAGGTGGTGGTTCAGCTGGCAAATAGGCCCTTGAATTGAGAAAAAATAGTAAGACAGGCTGTGCTTTTCAAAAGCTCTCAGTCATGGGAAAGATGGCACGCAAGCATCAACTGAAAATGGTGGTTAAAAGAATGTGGGTTTTGTAGTTTTATGTGGCAAACAAGAAGGTGATGTTGATCCAGAAGTGCTCTCTCTATTTTTTTTCTTGTGGTACTGGGGTTGAACCCAGTTCCTCGCGCATGCTCTGCAAGCTCTCCCCTACTAAGCTGCATTTTCAGCCCATTTTTTACTTTTTATTTTGAGACAAGGTCTCGATAAGTTATACAGGCTGCCTCTAGCCTTGAACTTGCAATTCTCTTGCCTCCACCTCCCAAGTTGCTGGGATCGGAGGCGTGCGCCACTGTGCCCAACCAAAAGTGCCTACTTTTGAAGGGGTAGAAGTTGTTCTTTGTTTTTTATTTAATTTATTTATTTTAATTTATTTATTTTTGGTACTTAGGGGTTGAACCCAGGATTCCACATACTTTGCAAGTGCTCTACCACTGGGCTACATCCCCTAGCTAATTTTTTATTTTTTATTTTGTGTCAGGGTCTCACTAAGTTATGCAGGCTGACTCTCACCTCAAACTCGTTATCCTGCCTTCACCTCCGGAGGCCCTGGTATTACAGGCATGCGCCACCACACTGGGCTTTTATTTTATATTTTGAGATAGAGTCTTGCTAAATTGTTAAGGTTTCCTCTGGCCTTCAGGTTGTAATCAGTCCTCCTGCCTTCACCTCTTGAGTCAGAAGGATTATAGGAGTGTTTGAGGGCACTGGGAAGTTGTTCTTTATTAATTGCGAAGGAGAAGGGGTAATACAAATAAAAAGTCATAATATCCCCAAACCTTCTGTATTTGGCAAAAGATGCCCCCATCATTGTCTGGAGTTGATAATGGAGGAAGTCTGTGACTCAGGTTAAATAACCACTACAATCCCAATTAATGACAGCCTTCATTCTTTCCTATCCAGGCTTTTTGTTAGTGGGTGAAGATTTCTTACTGTGGGAACACTGCATTCCCTCATTTGTAGGACAAAATAGATCATTAGGTACCCTTTCATTTTAATAACAGTTTTTTTGGAAAAAAAGCAAGCCCCGCATTAGACATGTAGGTTGATAATAGATGCATCATGATTTTAGAACAGGGACACATGAAAAAAAGGTGGTTTATTTTTCATTTTATTTATTTATTTATTTTCAGTTTTTTAAGCTAGTCTCACTATGTGGTGAGTTAATCTGGAATTGGGATTCCCCTGCTTCAGCTGCCTAAGTGCTGGGATTACAGGTGTGTGCTACCATGTCTGGTAAAAATGTGTATTTTATTTTATTTTATTTTATTTTTTATTTTTTTGTTTTTTGAAACAAGAGTCTCTGTAGCCCCAGCAGGCCTGGAACTAGCTGTGTAATCTGGGGTCACCCTGAGCTTGCAGCCATCTTCCTGCTTCATCCTGTCAAGTGCTGAGACTACAGGCAAGCACCACCATGCCTGGCTGAGTGTGTATTTTAGAATTGAGGAAGCAGTACAGCATCTCATTTCTGTTGACAACAGAACTATGTAAGAGAGGCAGGGACAAAAAGCGAAGGGACAGTAAACAACATAATGGTAGACCTGATGAGACTGGTTATTTTAGATTTTCCTCTGCCACTGTGCTGAGGACCTATTTTTGGCATCTGATTATCACTGGGACTGCACCTAATCCCCTCTTTTCCATCCAACAGATGTCAAAGCAGTTGGACATGTTCAAGACCAACCTGGAAGAATTTGCCAGCAAGCACAAGCAGGAGATCCGGAAGAATCCCGAGTTTCGGGTGCAGTTCCAGGACATGTGTGCGACGATTGGGGTGGATCCTCTGGCCTGTAAGGAATTGTCTTTTGGGGTCCAGTGTCCTTGAGGGCTCTATGGGACAGAAGGTTACCTAGTTGTTATCACCACTGAAGGGGCATCCTCTTGAAGGACCTGTAGGGAGATACAGAGAATGTTGTCTTTTGTCCTTTTTGTTTTTTTTCCCATTACTGGGGGTTTGAACCCAGGGACTTGCGCATGCTAGGCAGATGCTCTACCACTGAGCTGTATTCCCATCCCCCTTCTTATTTTTTATTTTGAAACAAAGTCTTGGTAAGTTGCACAGGCTGCCTTTGACCTTGGCCTCACAATCCTCCTGCCTCAACCTCCTGAGGTGCTGGGATTATAGGTGAGTGCCATAGTGCCCAGCAGAGGATGTTGTCTTTAGGAACTGACTACCTAGCAGGACGCCTAGAACCCATCTGGGGAAGATGGAGAGCCTGCAGTACAGGCCAAGTAATCTGTGTGCATGATCCTCCCTTGAATGATCTGTAGTAGACTTTTCCATGGCATTTTCCCCCTTTATTAAAAAATAATAATTTTAACGACAGTAGTATGTTGTCATGCAGTCAGTCAACAAAGAGCTGTATAAAGGAGGAAGTTGAAGTCTCTTGACCCTGTCCTATAATTGCAGAGGTAAGTACCGTTGGCACTTTAAAGTCCCTAATTTAGGGTGGTTTGACTTTGTGATGCTGCAAAAGCAATAGGCCTTCACTAGAAACCATGCTTTGAGTTTTGAATTTCGATCTTTTACCAGGCTAGTGATATGTGGTAGGATCCTCTCTTATGATGCTGGATAGTGGCAGCTTGATTACAAGGGCTACAGTATACTGTATTGCTAACCTATGATGTTCAGTGGGTGGGTTTTTTTTTTTTCTCTGTGGTACTTGGAGGTTGAACCCAGGGCCTTGCACATACTTTGCAGGTTCTCCACTCCTGGGCTGGCACCTCAAGCCCATTTTTTATTTGTTATCTTGATACATTTTGCTAAATTATTTTGCTAAATTATACAGGCTGCCTCTGGTCTGGAACCTGCAATTTTGTCCCTGTTTCCAGGTCGCTGGGATTACATGTGCCACTGTATCCAACCCAGATTAAGTGTATTAAATGCATTTTACACCTAATACTGGTGGTTTAAACACAGGGCCTCACACACGTTTGACAAGTGCTCTACCTCTGAACTGCACCCCAAACCCTTTTTTATTTTCTATTTATTTATTTACTTACTTTTTGGCTGTATAGGAGTTAGTCCCCAATGTCTCATGCATACTAGGCAAGGGCTGTGCCACCGAGCTGCACCCTCAGCCCTCCTTTTTTATTATTTATTTTTGAGATAGGAACACACTAAGTTGCACAGGTTGCCTTTGGCCTCAGACTTGTGATCCTCCTGCCTTAGCTTTCTGAGTAGCTGAGATTATATATGTATACCAGGACACTTGGCAGCCTTTTTTAGTTTTTATGTGAGATAAGGTCTCGCTAAATTGTATAGGTGATCTGTGGCCTTAAACTCACAATCTTTTTGTCTTAGCTTCCTAAGTAGCTGTGATTATAGGCTTACAACACAGCACCTGGCTTTAGATGTATTTTTGTCTTTAGATATTTTCCATTTACAATGGGTTTATTGGGACATAATCCCATTTTAAGTTGAGGAGCATCTGTATCTTTCTACATACCTCCTTCATACTTAGAAACTCTTTACGTATTTGGGCTTATACTATAATTACTACTCTAAAGCCTGCATTTTTCTTTTAATTTTATATTCAATGAGTTTTTGAATGCCAAGTCTGCATATTTTTTCTCTTAGCCTTGTCTAGACCATATCTCCCACTGTATTCCACTGCAAGGCTAGGGAAAGGACAACTCATATTTGTAGAGTCTTTAGCTAGGGTCTCACTATGTATCCTAGGTTGGCTTTGATGTTAGGATCCTCCTCCCTCCTTCTCCCAAGTATACTGGGATTATGAGTACACACTATCACACCTGGCTTCAAAAGGACTTCCCTTCCTTACTTCCTTTTTCCTTTCCTTTCCTTTTTTCTGTTCCTTCCTTCCTTCCTTTTTTCTTTTTTCTCCTTCCTTCCTTCCTTCCCTTTCTTTTTCCCTCCCTCCCTCCCTCCTTCCCTCCCTCCCTCTTCCTTTCTTTGTTTCTCCCCTCCTTCCTTCCTTCCTTCCTTTTTATTTTTGTGTTGAGGATGAACCCAGGGCCTAATGCATGCTAGGCAAGTGCTCTTCCACTCTAACCCCAGCTCCAGAAAGGACTCTTAAATTGCCCACCCTTTGGAATTGTTTAAGCCTATACTCTAGCAAGAGTTCCCAGGAGTCAGGTTGTTTCAAAGGATTTTTTTTTTTTTTTAAGACATGGTCTTGCTGTGTGGCCCATGCTGGCCTTGAACTTGAGATCCTCTTGCTTCAGTCTCCTGTATAGCTTGTATTACAGGTGTATAACACTGTGCCCAGCTGAAAGGATCTTCAGTAACAAATAGAGCAGGATTTAGGGCTGGGTGGTAGAACTTGTCACAGGATAGATGTTTTAATCCGGTGTTAAAAAGAATAGAAGGGATGAAAACAAATGTATAACCTGGCTTTTGTTTTTCTATCTTATAGCTGGAAAAGGATTTTGGTCTGAGATGCTGGGTGTGGGGGACTTTTATTATGAGCTGGGCGTCCAGATCATTGAAGTGTGCCTCGCCCTGAAGCATCGAAATGGAGGTAAGGTTGGCTGGGTCCTATAGACTGGGCTTTGGAACTCTGTGAAAGGAAAAGCTTCTTTTCCATCCTGTAGTCTTTAGGGCTGCAAGGTCTTGAGACATATCTTAGCTGTTTTATGCAGTTGAATCCATGGCAGGTTTCTGTGGCCAAGGGTAAATAGAACTTACCCTTGATAGTGTGTTCTCCAAACATCTTTGGCTAAGATGTTCCAGCTCTTGGTCATCACAGAAACTAGTGAGGAGGTAGAAAGTAAGCCTTTTTTTCTTTTGTGTACTATATCTGGGTTATGATTTCCTCATGAGTAAATATAGGCCTTGCCTCTCCAAGGTATGGTGAGGCTATGTGAGTTTCTGAGCGCCCCAGAAAGTGATTTTAAAATGTGACCTCTGGTGATGCTGTCCTTTTTATTTTTTGTAGTACTCTGGGGTTGAACCCAAAGCCTCGTGCTAGAAAAGTGCTCTACCACTTAGTTGCTCTTTTTTTGTTTGTTTTGAGACAGGGTCTCACTAAATTGAGTAGGCTGCCTTTAGCCTTGAACTTGCTATCCTCCTGCCACAACCTCCCAAGTGCTAGGATTACAGGTCTGCATCACCATACCTAGCCTGCCATCTTTCTGAATAAGCACATTGAGTGGTCTGTGTTGAAGTTGAAAGAAATCTTAAAGCCAGTTATAAATTATTGGCTATAAATAGAACCAGGCTGGGAGTTAGATCAGTTGGTAGAGCGCTGCTCTGCAGTCTCTGAGGTTCCAGGTTTGGTTTCCAGCACCCGAAAAATGGGAAAAGGACAAGGGAAGCCATTCCTGAGGCAATCTTGAAACAGTCAGCCACGGAAAACCCTATGAAGGTCGCTATGAGTTGGACCCAACTTGACAGCACCTAACAGCAACAACATAAATAGACCCAACCTTAATGTTAAGAAACATACGTAGCTTTTCTTTTCTTTTTTTTTGTTTTTTTGAGACAGAGCTATTGTATAGCCCAGGCTATCCTGGAACTTGCTATGTAAACCCAGCTGGCTTTGAATTTGCATTGGTCCTCCTGCCTCAGTCTTCAAGTAAGTGTTGAGATTACAGGCATGCACCACTACACCTGGCTTTCATATATAGCTTTTCAGAGATGATGCTACCTTTGGTTTTTTGGAGATTTTCATAGGTCTCCCCTCTTGAAGGTCCTAACAAGTTCTCAGGCCCCATTTCTCATAGCCTGGTGAATTGTTTTTGTTGTTAGGTGATGTCAAGTCAGGTCCATCCTACAGTGACCCTATGTACAACAGTACAGAACACTACTATACACTGTGCTATACACAGTCTTTTTATGTTTCTTTCTTTCTTTTTTTTTTTTTTTCAGTACTGGTGGTTGAACCCAGGGCCTCGCGCTTGCATGCTTTGCAAGTGCTGGACCACTGGGCAGCACCCATAGCCCATTTTTTCAGTTTTTGAGACAGAGTCTCGCTAAATTATGCAGACTGCTTCTGGTCTCGAACTTGCAATCCTCCTGCCTCTGCCTCCTGAGCCTCTGGGATTACAGGCATGCGCCACAGCGCCCGGCACAGTCTTTTTATGTTTGAGTCTATTGTTGCAGACACTGTGTTTCTTCTCATTTTGAGTTGTGCCACATCAGCAAATGCAGGTCCCAGGGGTATTACTCCATTCCCACCATTCAGGTCAGCTCTACTTTGAGGAGGCAGCTCTTCCCCTGTTGTTTTGAATACCTTCCACCCTGAGGAGCTAATTTTCTGGCACTATATTTGACAGTTCTTCTCTGCCATTCATAGTTTTCAATGGCTAATTGTTTTGGGAATGGGCTGCTGGGTTCTTTTCCCTAGTCTGTCTTGGTCTGGAAACTCAGCCAAAACCTGTCTACCATAGGTGGCTCTGCTGGTGTCCTAGATACTGGTGGCATAGCTTTCAGCATCACAGTACCATGCAAGCCCCCACAACACAGCAAACTGACAGACATGTCGGGGAGTATGGTTAATTACTGTTTTTTTATAAGGAGAGAGGTAAAAGAAATTTAGGAACTGAAATGCTATTTGCTACTTATGGGCTACTGGAAAGCAATGACCATCCATTTATTTAAAGTGATTGTAACCGTAAAGGTAATCTCTTCATTTGCTTTTTGTTCCTTTCTCCATCAGGTCTGATAACTCTGGAGGAACTACATCAACAGGTGTTGAAAGGAAGGGGCAAGTTTGCCCAGGATGTCAGCCAGTAGGTTTTGCTTTCCAACCTCTTGGAGTGTAAAAAGAGTTCTTTAAAATTCAGATGGAACTCTTTCTTCCCTTTTCCTCATATTTCTGGACTAGAGGAACCATTTTTATTACTCTGTATGATAAGGACAAACTATTTTTGCATTTTAGGAAACTGAAAATAGAGAAACAAAAAACATTAAAAAAAAAAAGAAAAGAAAAAAACGAAAACACAAAACAAGGCAGGAGGTGTAGCTTAATGGTAAAGCATGTGGTTAGCATGTCTTAGGCCCTGGGTTTGATCCCCCTTACTAAAAAAGTAAAATCAACCCCCCTCTTTTTTTTTTTTTTTTTAAATTAGGAGACTACTACAGCTATTGGATTTTGTTGTATTAGCATTCTCCCTCTAGTACTGGATGGTTGAACCCAAGGCCTTGTGCATGCTAAGCACATGCACTACCACTGAACTGCAGTCCGGCCCATTTTTTTTTTATTATTATTATTATTTTGAGACAGGATCTTGCCAAGTTGCACAGGCTGCCTCTGACTTTGAACTTGCCATCTTCCTGCCTCAGCCTCCCAAGTTGCTGGGATTATAGGAGTGTGCCATAGTGCTCAGTCGTGTTAGCCATTTTTCTCATGCATATGTACACATGCTTTTTTAACATGCTTAGAACTGTACGTGTTCTTGAGATTATTCAGGGCCAAAGAGACTAGAGTTGGCTGGGGACAGAGGTGGGGTAAGATGATGGGGCATAAATTGACCTTTATGTGTGAGTCTATTTTGAGAGAAAAGGCTATTTTAGATGTTGCTCCCAAGGAACCAGCCCAGCATAAAATCAAGACCTAGAATATTCAAAAAGCAAATGATGTCCAAAAATGACTACTTCCACTCACTGCAGATGAATTCTGAAGACAGGGAGAGCTTGTGCATTTGAGAGATTTGAATCTGCTGGAGAAAGCATTGTCTTCTTTCTCTAGCTTGTTAGGCTCTGGCAGAGGGTCTGGACCTCAGTATATGGGCTGGATATGTGATCTGCACATTATTTTATGGGTTTTGTGGGTTTTCTTTTTTTGTACTTGAGTTAGTTGCCCGCTAAGAAATCAGAAAATCTGGCAGTACTGGGCTTGAATTCTTGTGTCATTTCCCTTGAATCTCCAAGAGCCATTTGGTACCCTTTAACCTGCTCTCTTACTGACACAGTTGAGTGCTGTGGAGCTTTTTGAGTCTTCCGTTAGGGTAGCTGGCCCCGGGAAGAGCTGGGACTACCTTGTCAGGTCTGATCTGCCGAAGATCTTTACACTGGTTTTCCTTACCTCAGAGACGACCTGATCAGGGCCATCAAGAAGCTGAAGGCACTGGGCACTGGCTTTGGCATCATCCCTGTTGGCGGCACTTACCTCATTCAGTCTGTTCCAGCCGAACTTAACATGGACCACACCGTGGTGCTGCAGCTGGCAGAGGTACTGGCGCAGCTCTGAGAATGTGTGAGCAGCAGTGTAGGTGGGGGTTGGAGCAGTTCTCAGCTCCTCCCAGTAACACAGGTCTTTTGGGGAGACTGTCTTATGGACGAACTACTCAGGCCTGTGCTCATTCAGCAGACATTTATTGAGCAGCTACAGTGCAAAGCCCTGGGCTAGCTCTGGGGCATATAGAGTGCAGTGTAGTCCCTGCTCTTGACGAGCTTACAGTCTAGTCAGGTAGACAGACATGCAGACAACTAACTATATTTCCTGGGGTAAACAGAGCCTCATATGTCTTCTTAAACTACTTTGTGGATTCTTCAAAACAGATCATAAATTTTGTTTGCCAACTCTCCATTCTTTAGCCTGCCTGAAGCATATACCATCTTTCCTCAAATCTCCATCTTGTCTTTAGGGAAGGAAGACATGTTCAGTTTTCTTAATTCAGTAATATAAAACAAAACTAGATAAGAGAGGGGCTTTATTTTTTATATTGAAGGATGGGTAGGATAAAGTGGGGAAAGGGCTGAATATTTAATAGTTTAGATTATTTATGATTATCCCCATTCCTTCCTATCAGTTGATCATTATCTTCCCTTGGCATATTCTAGAGTTCTCTGTGAAAGTCTTTTTGTCTTAGTATCTGGGATCCTACTTCTTAAGACTGAAACCATCAAACTACCTCCATCACCTTCAAAGTCACTTTTCTTTTTGCTGGAACCTCTAAACATTGTTTCCTACGTTCTCTCAAGCTTGGCCATATAAATGTGCTGCTTCTGGGTAGGTGATGGGCTCTAGGGAATGTGCACCCTTAACTGACATCAATCCTCATTCCTCCTTCCTTCAGAAAAATGGGTATGTGACTGTCAGTGAAATCAAAGCCAGTCTTAAATGGGAGACCGAGCGAGCGCGGCAAGTGCTGGTATGTCACTGAATGGCCCAGAAAAGATGGGTCCCTTGGTGGGAGGAGGTGGGTTCTACACAGGCAGATGCTTTAGTCTTGCTCTGCTCCCTCTTGCCTTGAAGGCTGTGGCTTCCACATCAAGAGTAAGCCCAACATTTCTCTGCTGATGGCACTGAGAAGATAGAATGTGCCGAGGCAGGCCTCTGACCTTGGTGTCACATGCACAGAATGCCAGCTGCCTCTGCTGCTAGGGATGCACCAACACTGCTTGCTCTTCTGAACACATGGGACCTGGAGCTGCTGGTCAGGGACTTAATATAGTTGTACTGGAAGTAACAGTACAGAGTGAAGGGAACCAGTAACTACTCATAATTACATATCTGTAACTATACACTAAACATTATATTACGTAGTGTATAGTTTTTTCATATATACACAAACGTAGGGTGCTGATGGAAGACTGATAGTGTAAAGAGGGAACAGTATGAACATGGACGAACCCTGGTTTCAGTACCTTTTTCCTTATGGTACCTACCTTCAGTGCCTACCTTTCCACTTCATCTGTGAAATGGGAAAACATAAATCTCTGGCTAACTGTGTTGGACAGAAACAGCTCATCTTGAGTGTATTTCCAGCTTAGGAACTGAATCCATTCTAGTATAAATATAGTCCTTCCCAGCAGTCCAACTCAGAGCCAGCCAGAACAGTGATTTCTGTTTTGCTCCAGGGAGATGGAGGTGGTGATTTCTTTAAGGCCATACAGCAAACAGTTGTAGCCTGCATTCTTTCCACTACCTCCATATACCTTGGCTTTAACTCTCTTCTCTACTAGTACAAGTTAAATGATTTGGTGGCATTTTTCCACACCTCAGGCCAAATGGATCATTTCAATTTGGTTGTATAAATGTGTGAAGGCAATGTAGGTTGTTTGAAAACCTCACTGAAGTCAAAATAGTTTTGGGGATTACTTAGCTCCCTGCTTTGTCTATGGAACCACCCCTTTCTCAGACCTGTCCTCCTCCTTCCAGGAACACCTGCTGAAGGAAGGGCTGGCTTGGCTGGACCTGCAGGCCCCAGGGGAGGCACACTACTGGCTGCCTGCTCTATTCACGGACCTCTACTCTCAGGAGATTACAGCTGAGGAGGCCAGAGAAGCCCTCCCCTGACTGGGGAGGGGACCCAGCAGCAGGCAGGGAGGACAACCTGTTGGTGAATAAACCTGGACAATTTTATTAAAAAAAAAAAAAAAAAAAAAAAGGTTCCAAGCTTTTCTTTCTTTCTTCCCCCAGTGTTTTGTGTTTTAAAAGTGCCTTCACACGCTTGTGTTTTGGAGGAAGTCTTATTTATCCAGTAAGGATAACCTGCCTAACAGTTAACAGCAGGCATGTATAAAATGATTTGTGCAGAACATCTATATAAATTCATGGAGGTCACGTATCCACAGCACAGGCTGTCTACTGGCTAGAGAGCCTAGTCTTTTCTGTAGCCATGAGACAAATTACCATTCTGCTACTTCAAGCCTTTTCCTTATCCCATGTTCCTTGTCACATACCACCAGGCCCTCATGGGCCAGTAACAGTCACTCTGGTTTCGGTCTCTTCTAGCTTCCTTTGTAAAGGCTCTAGGTTATAATAAACTCAGCTGTGTGAAGAAAGCCAGTGTTAAATGGTAGCTAAAGTGGAGGAAAGAAAACTGGGATCTGAGGGGAATCAATCAATGGTGAATGCTGTATTTTGTTTCTTGAATTCCCCAGTGGTTGCCCCCTAGGTTCCTTTAGATTCAGTGGTGGGAAGGGGAATCTTCCTAAACACCTACTGTGTGCTTTAACGTACACCTCATTTAATATTCACAGCCACCTTTAGAAGTAACTTGGTGTCCTAAACTTCACAGATGACCAAAGTAACTTACCAGAGGCCACCAATTTAAACAGTGCCAAAGCTAGAACCTAGTCTGTTAACTCCAGAGCCCACTTTCCCATATATTGCTTTGCACAGTGGCAGAACATAATGTGTATAGACATTTCCTTCTACATGTGGTCAGCCAAGAGGAAAAGCCTCTGCTGCAGGAAGCAAGACTCCTACAGCAAGTAGGAGATGTGGCAATGGAGGAAGAGGCTGGAGTTTAAAACTTCTGAGTCTTTGTGGTCTGAGTATGAGATTCTTCAGAAATGCCAATTTAGTACTAGAGAACTAAAATGGAGTGGTTTTGCCATACTGAGACATCCTTTCCTTAACAGGCAGCCTGGGCTTAGCTCTACCTCTGTCTGTACTTGCAGGATGTGCTTTCCCAAGACTTGAGAAGAGCTGTGTCTTTGGAAGCCACTGAGACCAACATGGCTTTCCTCTTAGTGTAAGAGCCACAGCCTCAAAAAAGGGTCCTTCCATTTCCAAATTAGTGGGAAACTAGTCACCGATAGTCCTAATCCCCCCCAACGTGGGACCCAACTCTTCAGCTTCCAGACAACCTACTGAGTGCTTTTCTCCTGAAAGTTGCAGGCCCAGGTGAGATGTAGTGATTGAAATGAACCCCACTCTTCACATAAATCCTCCCACACCCACAGGCGCTTCCTCCTTCTGCCAAAACAAATTTTATTGCACCAAAAAGAAAAAAAAAAAACTTCATTTATGTACAGTCAGATATAAAGACATCTCTTTGACTCCTGTGCATATATTTCCTCAACTCAAGATTAGGGCATAAAAGTCAGGCTGCTGTGCCAGACATGCTCTGCCCCATGGCAGGGCCAAGGAGAAGATTGTCACTTGAAAGTGGGAACACGTAAATGGATGACAGACAACACCGGACCCACAGACCAAGGGCATTCTTCTCGGCCCCGGACTTGCTCTGGGAATGGAAGAGGGAAATTGGAAGCAGGGTCCCTTTTCAAGTTACCACATTATGAGACCCAGCCTTCAGGTATCCAAAATAAACTTCAGTTCTCCAAGTGCACCACTTCCTGTCTAGTTCCTTTGCTTACTGCCCTCTCAAGTAGAATGTTATACTTTGTGCCCTATCCCCTCCCCCTCAGTCCCCAGGAGGAGTCCCATGATTCACAAGGCAGAGACCTTTGTTTTTCTGCAACGCCTGGGGGTGGGGGTGGGGGCTGAACCCAGGGCCTTGCGCATACTTTGCAAGTGCCCTACCTACCACTGAGCTGCAGCCCCAGCATCCCCTTTAAAAATTTTTCTGAGACAGGATCTTGCTAAGTCATGCAGGCTGCCTTTGGCCTTGAATTTACGATCCTCCTGCCTCCATCTCCCAAGCCATTGGGATTACAGACGTGAGCCACTGTGCCCAGCTCACAAGGAAAGAGACACCTTGCCCTTCCATGTGGCTGGATACTGACTGAGGCCCTGCATCATCACATGGATCACCAACACCCCACTGGGAGCCATTAACAGCAAGAATCTGGAAGTACAGGGAGAAAGCATCAAAAAGGAAGGATGGGTTCCCTTGATGCCCCATATTACAGGGCACCTAAAGCACATTTTTCTGAGCCAAACAGCTAAAGGATCACTGCAGCTAAATACAGAGAGAAGCAACACAGCCAGGCAAACACCCATCAGAGCCAGTGACAAAGAGCAGCTGGGAGGGGTAGGGGAGAGAAGCAGAGTTATCTCCAGAGTCCCAGCCCCAATATCCTTCTGCCACTGGCTACCTTTGTTCCCCATCAATCTCGGGATTAAAGTGAAGCGAGGGACTGTAGGCTGGGGTGAAAATACACAAGGTGAGCCAAACAAAATACAGTAAGTTCTAGCATCAGTCTCCCCCCTGTACCCCACCCTCCAAGAGAAATAACCTCATTGACTAGTATGCATGAAAATCTGTAGACTATTCTATGTAGTGGCTGTAATCCCATACACACTGCAGCAGCCTGTGCAGGGAACTTTTCGAATCAGTGATTGCGGGAACAGACAGTACTTTCGGCTTATGGTGCCTGTGCAGGCTTCACCAAGACCTGGGTTCAATCCCAGTTCCCTTTACCTTCTGTCAGAAACCTAAAATGGTGAGGGAATTGGTAGGGGCAGGGGAGAAAGGTGCTCACGTGCTAGGTAAAGCTTACTGCTCAGCAGCCTAGACTCCACCACTGTTCCTTCTCTTTGGTCTGTCTAGAACAGTGACTATAAATTAGGAAAAACAAAATTATGCTGGCCTGTGGGGTATAATGGGGGAGCGGAAGCAGGGAGGAAAAGGGCATTGGGAAGCCCTGCTTCAAGACTGAAGACAGAAAGACAACCACCCAGACTGCTTAAGTGTCACAGACAGCCCCCTACCCCAAACTCCCTTCCAGATAACCTCATAAATTACTTGGGCACACTCCCTCTTAGAACTGCCGTTTCTGCCTTCTATCCCTAAGGAGCTGACTCTGTAGAGAGCTGTGTTGGCTGTTTCATTTGCCTGAGGCCCTTGCCCAGGTGCTCCAGTAAAGGTACCTTGGCCCTGATCCAAGATGAACATAACCCCAGATGCTCCAGCGCCAAGGTCAGATCAGGAACAGGCCCCCACTCCCACCCTGGGATCCATGTTTGCTTGCTTCTTGCCATCTTGCAGGATGACATCACGTTTGAAGGGAGATACACCATGCCTCTCCATCCCTGGGGTGGGGGGAAGGGACTCTGCTGGGACTCTCAAGTGGGGGAAGGGAAGCAGGGAGCAGGGTCTAAACCCTCAGGCTCCCATGCAGGTCTGTCTCTGTCCCAGAAGAGCTGCTATCAGAGTCCATTTCGGCATTTTCATTATGGAGCCTCTCCAACACTTTCTGACGAATCAGTCCCAGGCGCATCAAGAGGGACTGGTAGTCAAAGTGGCCCCGCTTCTCTCCAAAAGGGTCCTGTGGGGGAAAGGAGACAAGGGGAAGGGAAGATTCAAGTCTGGGTGGCTCAGCCTACAGAGTAGCTTTGGACCTATGAGAAATGCAAGCCCACTTTCTGAGCCACGGGACAGGAGGGCATAGCACAGCACAGGTTCCCCCACACTGCACTATATAGACTAGCTTGGGCTGACATTGCACTAGCTTGGGCTGACATTGAAATGTGTTTGCATTCTTCAAATGCAAGCCAGCACCCAGAATAAGGCATTGGGAGACGTTCTATGAGAGATGTGGATGTCACCCTTGTGAGGGGACTTTCCATGGTTGTCTGGGGTTTCTGGAACTACAAGATAGGTAGTAGTAATTAGGTGCTGTCGAGTTGTGTCTGACTCATCGTGGTCCTCACAGGGTTTTCAATGGCTGTTTCAGGATTGCCACATCCTCCCACTTTTGTTGTGCTGGGAATTGAACCCAGGACCTCAGAGACTGCAGAGTGGCGCTCTACCAACTGAGATAAATCCTAGCCCTACTGAGATCATTAGGGAAGAGAAATTCAAGACTAGGACTATAATCATTAAGTGTTCTTTTTTCAACTAACATCTAAAAACCAAAAGAATGACCGTGCATGGTGGTGCACACCTGTAATCCCAGCATTTAGGGGGCTGAGGCAGGAGGATTGTGAGTTCAAGGCCAGCCCTGGGTTACATATGAGACCCTGTCTGAGAAAGACAAACCAAACCAAACCAAACCAAAGAAGGGAACAATTGCCCTTAATACCCTATACTCAAAAAGGATACTCTGCTTTTCTAAGGTCATAGGCAGGTCTAGAACTCAAGAATTCTGAATTCCAGATAAGTACCTGTACTCTCCTGGAGATATATCATGACATTCTGGACAGGTTTCTAGGCATTATACGAGGCCATTCAGCCTTGATTAGACCAAAGATCTCTAAACATTTCATAAAAAGGTTTAACTGCCCTCAAGGTATCAAAAAATAATTATGGCTAGGGTGGAGGGTATTAAAAAACGAAGAGTTTAAAATACTATCTAGAGTTAGGTGTGGTGGTCCACGGATATAATCCGTGACTTGGAAGCGGAGGCAGGAAGATCATGAGTTCAAGGTCAGAGGCAGCCTGTGTAATTTAGCCAGACCTAGTCTCAAAATAAAAAGTAAAAAATGGGCCGGGGGGTGAAGCTCAGTGGTAGAGCACAAAGTATGTATGAAGTCCTGGGTTCAACCTCCAAGTACCAAAAATAAATAAATAAGTAAATAAATAAATAAATAAAAATAAATTAAAAAAAAAAATGCTATCTAGAGCCAAGCGTGGTGGCTCATGCTTATAATCCTAGCACTTGGGAGGCTGAAGCAGGAGAATCATGGTGAGTTTGAGGCCAGCCTGGGCTATAAGCAAAATGAACAGATAAATGAAATGAAATGAAGTAGACTTTGGCAGTGAAGTAGTATGGCAGAGTTTTGCCTGGCAGTCACAATAAGCTATACAATTTACAATTTTCCTTCTGTGTGTTTTTTTTTCTTTTTTTTTTTCCTTTGAGACAGGGTCTTATTATGTAGCCCAGGCTGGCCTTGAACTTGTAATCCTGTCTGAGCCTCCTGAGTGCTAGGATTATAGGCATGCACAACCACATTTGGCACCCTTCTGTTTGCCCCTCTCACAAAAACTCCTTTCACACTATTCTTTTTTTTTTTTTTTAAAGTACTGGAGGTTTGAACCCAGGGCTTTATGTTTGTTTTGCAGGTACTCTACAACTAAACTGCACCCTCAGCCCACTTTTTACTTTTTATTTTGAGACAGGATCTTGCTAAATTATGCAGGCTGCCTGTGGCCTCAAACTTGCAATCCTCTTGCCTCTGCCTCCCAAGTCACTAGGATTATACGTGTCCACCATTGCACCTGGCTCCCTTTCACATTTTTTTTCTTTTCCAAAGATGGGGATCAAACCCAGGGCCTTGCACATTCCAATAAAGTGCTCTACCACTGAGCTACACTCCCAGCCACTATCCCATGCTTCTACCCGTATGTTACTCTCACGCAGCTGCCACTGGGTTCTGGTTACAGTCACTGTGACTAAAGCCCACCCTTTTCACTCATGAGGGTTTATATTCCTCAAAGGCTGAGTTCCATCCTTACTCTGGAGCTGTCAATCCTCCAAATCTTCCTTCTTTCAGCCTTGGATCCATTTTGCCCCATGCAGCCCACTCCCGAAACAATCAGCCATCAAAAACCCTGTGAATAATAGCAGAGAAGCACTGACATAGTGCTTGGCATAGCAGTGTCAGAGAGTGTTTCATTCTATTGTACACAGGGTCACTATGAGTCAGACCTGACTCGATGGCACCTAACAACAACAATCAACAATGCTGCTGGATACTAGCAATGAAAATTCCTGATGGGGAGCAAACTAGGGCAGGCATCACCTACAGGCTCTCAAAAAGGGTTCAGGAAAACAAGTTAATCCTGAGCCTGTCTGCCTTGTCATTTGTGTTTAAGTAAATAGAAAGTTCTTGAAAGGAGGATAAAGAAGCTACCATTTATCAGCAGCACTGGGATAAACAAGACATCTGCTCCTATTGTTTTGGGTTTTGGGTGGAGTAGAAACAGGTCATTCCACATCTATCTATCTAATCTATCTATCTATCTATCTATCTATCTATCTACTCTTTCCCTCTCCTGTCATCTATCTATCTATCTATCTATCTATCTATCTATCTACTCTTTCCCTCTCCTGTCCCCCCTTTTGCAGTACTTGGGGGCCTTACACATACTTTGCAAGCACTCTACCACTGAACTGAACTCCTAATCCATTTTTTTTAACTAGGTAAGTGCTCTACCATTGAGCTGAATGCACCTCTGGGCCCCCTTATTTTTATTTTTTATTTTGAGACAGGGTCTTGCTAAGTTGTGCAGCTTGCCTCTGGCCTCAAACTTGAGATGATCCTGCCTCAGACTCCTAAGTAGCTGTGATTACACATGTGTGTCACCACTCCAGGCCAAGTCATCCCATTTTTTCTTTTTGTCCTTTTTCTCTTTTTGGTGCTAGAGATCAAACCCAGGGTCTCACACAGCTAAACAAGCACTCCACTATTGAGTTACATCCCCAGCCCCCAAGCCATCCCATTTCTAAGGAAGACCAGCAGTGAGGGACCCAGAGACACAGAACTGAAGTGCTAGGACAATAGGGTTTTTACCTTCTTACCTGATAAGTGAGTGTATGATTTGGTCAGTAAGAATCCCTTCATTAAAACAAGCTCAAATTATTTTCTTTGTGACAGGGTCTTGCTGTATAACCCAGGCTGGCCTTGCACTCCCTACCCTCCTGCCTCAGCCTCCAGAGTGCTGGGTTTACTGGCATATGCAACCATATCCAGCCCAAATCTGCATTCTTATTGGAAGCAAGGGCACTGTTTCCCCAGTAAAGGAAAAAAATGAACAGCTAATTCCCATCTTTGGAATAGGAATCTCAACATTTGACACTGCACATCCACTGTTTCTCTGTGAGCCTTTAGGGATAGGTATAGAATTCCAACAATGACTCTTTCCCCTAAGATTCTCAGAGGGATGAATGTTGCTTTTCATTTCTTTAATATATATGTATGTATGTATGTATGTATGTATGTACGTACGTACGTACGTACGTATGTATTGAGACAGAGTCTCACTATGTAGCCCAGCCTGGACTCAAACTCACAGCAATCTTCTTGCCTCACCCTCCTGAGTCCTGGGATTAGAGGTGTGTGCCACCATGCCTGACTTCTGAATGTTCTTGAGTTGAAAAGACTATTGACCAAGAAAGGAAGGGGTTCCAGGCTAGCGAGCAGGATGATTCAGAGTCTACTTTGGGTACCTACTTTATGCAATGAACTACGTACCAACTTCAGATGAGCTTAGGCAAGTTAAGTCTCCTATCCCGGCCTAGTTCCTCAAATGACATGTTTCTTTTAGCTGTGACAGTCTAAGACATACATGGGTATCAGCCGTGGGAGGGGGCATTTTACGTGGTCTTCTGTGGAGCTTCCACAACTAACAGCAGAAGGTATATTACCTGCATAGTCTGGCCTTGAAGGTGCAGGCGATCTTTGCAGGCTACCTCATAGAAGTCATAATACTCCAGGAAGGACTTCTCCATCACCCCTCTAGAAAATAATCAGAGAAGTTAGAAATATCAGGGAACAGGTCCTCCTTTTCACATTTTTTTTTGTACCGGGGGATTGAACCTAGGGCCTTGCATATATTTTGTAAGCACCCCACCACTAAGCTGCACTCCAAGCTCCCTTTTTATATCTTTTTTTTTTTTTTTTTTTTTTTTTTTTTTGTGGTACTGGGGGTTGATCCCGGGGCCTCACGCCTGCATGCTTTGCAAGTGCTGGACCACTGAGCTGCACCCCTAGCCCTTTTATTTTTTTTCCTTACTTCCTGAGACAGGGTCTCGCTAAGTTACATAGACTTCCTCTGGTCTCAAATTTGTAATCCTCCTGGCTCCGCCTCCCAAACCGCTGGGATTACAGACATGCGCCACCACGCCCAGCTCCTTTTTATATCTTGAGAGAGGGTCTTGCTAAATTATACAGGGTGCCTCTGGTGTCAAACTTGTGATCTTCCTGCCTCTGCCACCCACATCACTGGGATGACAGACATGAGCCACAGTTCTGGCACCCCCTTTCACTTTCTTTTTTCTTTTTTTTTTTTTTTTAATTTTTAAGTTGCTTAGGATGCCTCTACCCTCAAACTCATGATCCTCCTGCTTCACCTCCTGAGTCACTGGGATTATAGGCACAGGTCATAGCACCCAGTTTACCTCATTTTTTTTTTCTTTTTTTAAGTACTTGGAGGTGGACCCCAAGACCTTGCACATACTCTCTGCAAGAGCTCTTCCACTGGGCTGCACCCCCAGCCCATTTTTTTATTTTGAGTCAGGTCTCACTAAATTGTGCAGGCTGCCTCTGGCTTCAAACTTGTGATCCTCTTGCTTCTGCCTCTCAAGTTGCTAGAATTACAGGCATGCATCACCACACAGCGTTTCTTGTTTTTTTGAGACAGGGTCTTGCTGTGTAACCCGGGCTGTACTGGAACTCACTATGTAGCCCAGGCTAGCCTTGAACTCATGTTGATTCTCCTACTTCAGCTTCTCAAGTGCTGGAATTACAGGCATGCACCATCACATACAACTTGCACCTCCTAATCTTAATGCCAAATTAAACAGCCAGAGTTCCTAAGCCCAGATTTGTTTTCCCACAGAGATCTTTAAATGGAAAACAGAAAAAGGAACAGATGACTACTATGGCTGATTTCCCTCAGGAATCAAAAAATGACAGTGCCTATAATATTCACCACTGGAATACCAACCTCAACTCATGCTGTGCTCAATATCCACTCTTTCCACAGGCTATCCCTAATCCCAAATCCTACTCAAAATCTTGTTATGGTTTGATCTGGGTGCTGTGCCGCATGCCTGTAATCCCAGCAACTCAGGAGGCTGAGGCAGAAGGATCATCAGTTTGAGGCGAGGCAGCCTGCAAACTTAGCAAGACCCAGTCTCAAATAAAAAATAAAAAGGGCTAGGGTTGTAGCTCAGTGATAGAGTGCCTGCCTAGCATATGCAAGACCCTGGGTTCAACCCTCTAGTACTCAGGGGAAAAAGAAAAACAACAACCCTGTTTTGGTTTAAATCAAATGTTCCTCACAGGCTCATGTATGGAACTCTTAGTCCTCAGCTGGTGGCATTATTTTGGGATGTGGTAGAAACTTTAGGAGGTAGGGCCTAGTGGGAGGAGGGAGGTCACTAGGAGCATGCTTTTGAAGTTTCTTTTTTTCTTTTTCTTTCTTTCTTTTTTTTTTGCAGTACTCAAGGGTTGAACCCAAGTCCTCACGAATGCAAGGCAAGCACTTTACCACCATGCTGCACTTTCAGCCCCCTTTTAATTTTGAGACTAGGTCTTGCTAAGTAAGGCAGGCTGCCTCTGGCTGCTAACTTGTGATCCTCCTGCCTCAGCCTCCCAAGTCACTGGAACTATAGCCATGTGCTTTGGCACCCATCACTTCTGAAGTTCACACCTGGTCCCCATCCCTTCCTCTCTCTCTCTGCACCCTGGCCACCAGGAGATGAACAGCTTCTGCCACATGCTCCAGCTGCAATGAGGTACTATCTCACTATAGCCCCAGAAACATGGAGTCAAGTGACCATGGACAGAAGCCTCTGAAACCATGAGCTAAAGTAAATCTTTCCTCCCCTTAAGTTGTTTATATCAGGTCAGAAATGAAAACTCTTAATACCTATTCCTAAGAATTTTGTTTAACTCCAACTTTGTTCATCCAGTTTTAGCCTTATAAATCAACTTGAACACTAAAAAACAGGTTCATTAAAAAGTGTTCTCTCCCTCGTTTGCATGTAGAACAGTTTAGTGTTCAAGTCTTCATCAAATTCGGGGTTCGCTGAGGGGATGGACTGCCTTTCCCACCAGATTTGGCACTTTCTAAGTACTGACAAACTCTGTAACTTCCTCTTGGGTAACTTGCAGCCACATGCTCTTTAAAAGCACAAATCAAACCAGGTGTGGTGGTGCATACCTGTAGTCACTGCACTCAGGAGGCTGAGGCAGGAGGATCATGAGCTTGAAGACTTTTTCTTAAAAAAAAAACAAAGACTGGGGATGTGATTCAGTGGTAGAGTGACTGCCTAGCATGCAGAAAGCCTCAGGTTTCATCCCAGCATCAAGGAAAAAAAACATGAACTTCCTCTTCCCTTCTTCTCTACCTCAACACTAGACTTTGCCCCAAAGGCCCTCCAATGTACAAACCATCTCAATCTGCAGAAAGAATATCTAGTAGGCTCTCTTGATACATACCGTAGCGGTTCAGGGCAGGGACACTTTCCTTCCATCATGTCACAGACTGCAACTCTGATGGTCTCATGCCGGATACATTCATTGTAGTTTTTGCTGTCTCCTGGATGTCTTTCCTGTAATTTGACAGATGCCATTGTATCCAAATACAAATTTCAGGCAACGAGAAAAGCCAATGGGGAGAGACTTCTGGATTAGTACAGGGCATGTGACCCAAGCACATGAAGAGGATACCTTTCTCACTACAGATCCATAAAGAACAATTAAAAGCCTTTACTTTTGAGACCATTTACCTACCCCCCTTATACCAATATCCATCCTGTTACAGGTCATTTGACTTTTAATCAGCAAACCAGTTCCACCAAATTTTCCTGACCCTCAAGAGAAAGAAAAAGCCTATCAGGTAAGGATTAAGGTAAAATAAATACAAGTAAGAATGATTGTGGGATAGAGGCTGTGGTTCTTGTCTATAATCCCAGCTACTCAGGAGTCTGAGGCGGGAGATCACAGGTTTGAGGCCACAGGCAGCCTGCACAACTTAGCAAGACCCTGTCTCAAGAAAACAAAAAACAGCCAGGTACACAGTGGTATATGCCTGTAATCCCAGTGATTTAGGAGGCAGAGGCAGGAGGATTATGAATTCAAGCCCAGAGGGAACCTGTATAGCTTAGACCCTAACTCAAAAAGTCAGCAGTGGGTGCAGCCCAGTGGCAAAGCATTTGCATAGTATGTGGAAGGTCCTGGGTTCAACCAGTCAGTACCACAAAAATAGTAACAACAACAACAAAAAGGACTGGGAGTAGAGCTCACAGCTTGCCTAGCATGAGTGAGGACCTGGGTATGAGGCTCTGGATTCAACACTCAGTACTGTGTGGTGGTGGGGGAGGGGATGGGGGGGAGGGCAGAAAGCTATAAATGAATTTGGGAATCTCAATAAGGAAAACCTGTAGACATCAACCACAGTAAAAAGTGTTTCCTGATTAACTCCTGGGGTTCCACTATCACTGAACCAGCATTATAAATCTATCATGCCATGTGGTAGTGCATGCCTGCAATCCCACCAACTCAGGAGACAGAGGAAGGACACTTGCTAGTTCGAGGCCAGAATGGGACACACAATGAGTTTAAGCCCAATCCAGGCTACATAGTGAGACCTTTTATTTTTGTGTACTGGGTGGCTGGACTTAGGCCTCACACATACTAGGCAAGTGCTCTACCAGTGAGCTGTACCCCACTCCCCCTCATTTATATTTTTTGAGATAGGGTTTCGTTAAGTTGTACAAGCTGTCTATGGCCTCAAACTTGCAATCCTCCTGCCTAGCATGAGACCCTGTCTTAAAAAAAGAATCTTGTCAGGAGCAGTGGCACATGCTTGTAATTCCAGCAACTTAGGAGGCAGAGGCAGGAGGATTGCTAGTTCGAGGCCAGAGTCAGCCTGTATATGGGGAGACCCTTACTAAAAGTAATAAAAAACAGATTTTCTTTTGCAAGAACACTGGAACATTTTCCTTGTGTTGATGAGTAATTTATGAAGGTACTTTGGAACAGTGGTAGAACTTGGGCTCCACTGCAAATCCTGAGCTCTATACTGATCAGCATCATTATGAAAGTTAATTAACATCTCTGAGCCACTATAACCTCATTTGAAATTGAGGACAATATTTACTTACACCTTAGCTAGCATGAGAATTAAACAAGACTATACATAAAAACTTAGTGACAGCACACGCTTGTAATCCCAATTACTTGGGAGGTGAAGGCAGAAAATCATGAATGCAAGGCCACAAGCAGTCTATTACATAATTTAACAAGGCTGACTCAAAATAAAAGGTAAACAAATGGGCTGGGGTGCAGCACAGTGGCAGAGCATTTGCAAAATATGTGTGAGGCCCTGGGTTCAACCACTCAGTGCTGCAAAAAATAAAATAAAAATTGATTATTAAAAAATTGGCGGCATATAACATACCCTTGGAAAATATACATTTCCTATATCTTTTCTTGGGCAGCATTGACTAGAATGTTTTTGTCCTAGTTAATGACCAGTTCCTTTGGCTCCACAGGTAACAGTACTTCACAACTCACAAATAGCTGGCTGGGTAACTGTCATTAGGAAGAACCTTAAGGGAACACTGCACAATGTAAGCATACTGAAGACTCCACTGGCTGCCACTGCCTCCAAAGCAGGCTCAGAATTAATTTCCAAATGACTGCACTGACTTTCACTCTGTAGATTAACCCAAGTCAAACACTTAACAGTATCACTGTAATTCTTACAAATCAAGAACATGAATGTCAGTAACCCTTGTCTCCTACAGTGACAGTGCAATACATGGGGACTATGCCAGGCGAAAGAAGAGAATAAAGATCCTTATGTAGTTTTCTCAGATCCCTTAAAACCCCTAATGTTACAGCTCTCATGTCTGGGCCCAGCTGGCCTTACCTGCTCAAAGCCTGGCTCATTGTGGTAGGGGTTCTCAGTCATCAGGGACTGGATGGAGATGAGCACGGAAGAGATGCTCTGGGCTGGGCTCCAGGCAGGGCCAGTCCATGTACTGCAAATACAGCAGAGGGAAGGGAAGAGAACTGGGTGAGGTAGAGAACAACCAGGGAACCCTGACAGCAGGTGACTCGCCCTAAGTTTCTCTTTCACTATTAATACTCTGGAAATTCCCAGTCTCTGTCTCACCCTCATTCACCAGAAATCTATCAACTGCCTAATCCTTATAACAAGTGGGAAGAGGGGAAAGCAAGTAAGGTAACTTTGAAAGGATTTTCTTTGGACTAGAAAAGAATCAGAAGCCAGGAAAAACATATGTTAAGAAAATAACTCTAAAGGTTGTCTAAATGTTAGCCTTTGTGGCCTTCAACGAGCTTATTTATTTATTTATGGGTGGTGACAGAGTTAGTGAGGGAGAGTAGTTGAACAGGGGCACACAGGTGACTGAAGTCATCTGGCTAGAAGCCACGTGGTAAGGTTTATGATTATGGCTTCAGTTCTGTATCAAGCCCAGAAGCAGTGTCCAATTCTCTGAAGAACACAAAACTCTGCCAAAGGATAGGAGGAGAATAACAGGCACTTCTATGCTGTGCAGAGTCTGAAAATACTATCATGGAAACAACTTGAACATGAAGAGAAATATCAAAATTGTTCCTCCTTTTCATAAACCTGATCAAGCATTAAGGTGAGGGGGCAGCTCTGAAGTTAATGACAATTAGTTTTAGATCAATTAATTGGCAAGGTGACACCAGACTGGAAACCAAACACAAACCAATCCACGCTTAACTTCTTCAAGCTAACTGGCCACTGCACTTTCCCTGCTACATGTCAGTATCGTGCAATAGTAACTTATCAGAGGCTGCTCCTAGGCACCTCCCACCTGCTCTCTCCCAGCTCTGCTGCCCCAGGAACTGTACACCTCCTGCTCTCCACAACTTTACATACTTGGGAATTCAAGTCAACAGGGTCCATTCTCATTCTTTTATCAGTGAGTCAGTCCAAAATTTTTTTTTAGGTAAGAATAAGGCTAAAAGTCAACTTAGAACATGTGAGAATTTTCTACTTTGATTCTGCATGCATGGCAAAATTTCAGTTTCAGGGTAGCTTCCTTTTCCCGTCCAACACCTTTCTGACACTTTCACACCACCACCTTACTTTTCCTCTTTCTCCTATGAGCTGTTGTCTCCCCAAAATGGCTTTATATTGGCCTAATGAAAGAGAACTAATTACAAACATTTTCATAAACAAACTTCACACAGAAGCAATGACTACATTTCCTTGCCACCATGGGAGATAAACACACACACACATACATACACACCACTATCCCACCAATAAAGACAATTATATACCCTAGTCAGATGAAGGATTTAAGGACAACCAAGGACTTCCTCACTACCCTAATAATAACAGTACAGGAATTTGAGAGTCCTAGAAAAATGAATGATATTTCCAGTATGTTTCAGCTGCTTTTCCCAAACACAAGCCTGGAAATATGTTGGACAGAAAGAAAGAAAACAAGATCATCAGTTTGGGCAACTTTTTCAACCTCCAACCTGTACTTGTTCTCTATCCAAGGGAATTTTAGAACACAATAAAGATACCAATCCAAAATATGCTAGAAGACATTTCCTTTCTGAGTTTTTAACCCACAAAGGCCATTAAAATGGAATGAATGGGAAGTCCATGAAGCAGTATCTTAGTAGCACCTAGGAAGAAGATATACTGGAAACTTACTTCATATATGATGTGATTTCAAATCTCAAACATTTTTATTCAATTGTTAAATTACCATAATCATTATCACCACCACCACCTCCAAAAGCCGTCATTGAGACTCAAATAAGACACCCACAACTTTGAATGGCACAGATCTGCAGGCTTTCTCAATCTGTTTGGGAGGGAGCAAGGCCTAATGTCCTGAGGGTGTGGTTCTCAGAGTGCAGAGTGCAGCACGATCACCAGGATAGCCTGTTAAGCAAGAGACTGCTTAGCACCACCCTAGTTTCTGATATAGCAGGTCTGGGGGTGGTGGTGCCTTATTTGCAGATGCTGCTGCAGCAGCTCAGTGGCCACACTTTGAGAACCATACCAAAGACATCCCTTGTATGTGGTATTTTAACTTCCCTCCTTTCCATCTAGAATCATACTAGTCATGTATCATCCTGGGAAGAATTGAGAAGAGTCACTCATTTTCTATGTCATGGTTCAGATGAGGTACTCTGGTTGATGAAGACTGGCCTAGAGTAATTATTTGCTAACAACCAACTTGGCCACTTAGAAATCTCCTCTTACCCTAGAATACTCAAGCAGACTTTCCCATTGCGGTAGAAGTTGGGGTTAAACCTCACTGTGTTATTGCCCGTTGTCATCAGTTTGACCCGAGGTGGGTGGATGGGATAGTCGGGCGGACACCGAAACACGAACAGGAAGAAACCCCCTTCATAAGGAGTGTCAAATGGGCCTGTGATCAATGCATGAATCTGCAAAATAAAACCCCATCTCAAAATTGTGAGGTGATACCCCACCCCAACCCCTCCTGGCTTCCACCTGCTACCCTTGCCAGAAGCAGCACCCAGTCTGGTGTCCATATTCTATATCCTCACCATGCACAATGAACAGTCTGCACTTGTTCATATAAGTAAGTTTGGAATTTTAAGAAATCTCATTACAATGGAGCAACACCATACTAGGGGGTTAGGTTCTAAAGTTAAAACCTAAGATGAAAACTGAATCTAGTCAAAATCACCCTTCAGTGTCCCTTAAAACTCCCATAAAGATAGTTTTTGTGCAGACTTCCCTGATCAGCCTTACACAATAAATGGATAGAATATCAGTACATAAAATATAACACGCATCTGTAAAATACAAGTGGCAGTTTTAACATTAAGAAATCAAGCAGGGCACAGTGGTGCATGCCTGTAATCCCAGTGATGTGGGCTGCTGAGGCAGAAGAATCTTGAGCTTGAGGCCAGAGGCAGCCTGTGTAACTTCATGAGACCCTGCCTCAAATTAAAAAAATGAAAATAAATAACAGACGGGGGGACGGGGGACGGGGGGGGAACGGGACAACATCCCAGGAGTAGATCACTTGCAAAGTATGTGCAAAGCCCTGGGTTCAAACCCCAAGTACCTAAATATAAATAAATAAATAAATAAATAAAAAAAATCAATACACATTTTTACTGAGTATGTGTGTTTGGATTTGCCTAGGTTAAACAGGCATATGATGCAACTCTACCCTACATTTACAAGGCACAAAGGGGAGGTAAGATGAATGGAAGAGGAAAAGTATTGGAGGCCATAGCACTAGTATAGCGCTGAGGGTTATGATGGATGCCTAAGTTGTCTGTGCTTCCTCCAAAGGGTCAAACCTACTCTGGAGGATGCGGCTTGGGCAGCACCCAGCTGTAAAAGTTCAGGGTCTACTCAGGGCCATTAGTCCATCCCTACAACTTTCCCCAACACTGTTGGTTTAAGGGGGAAAACAAAAAACAAAAAACAAAAAACCAGTATTTCTTAAAACACTAAATTACCTTCCTGCACAAGCCATAATTATTAAACATGATTTCCCTTTCTGAAAGGAGGAAAATCTGAGTTTACTCAGTTATATTTCTTCTCTTCAAAGGCTCCTAAACACTTAAATCTGCTCAGTATTTGAACATTAAAAAAAAAATAACGTTGAAATTCCATGACTCGATCTACAGTCTCCCCCCCCCCCTTGCTCTAACAACACTCAAGGTTATATTCTAGCCCCTAAACATTTAAAACAGCAAAGTTGAGCGGGACATGGTGGCATACACCTGTAATCCCAGCACTTGGAAGGATGAGGCAGGAGGATTAATGCAAGTTCAAGGCCAGTCTGGGCTGCACAGAGAGAGTCTGTCTCAAAAAAAAAAAAAAGCAAACTCACCTAACTGATCTTAACATGGCATCAATTCTGGGACCCAAGGACTAGCATATTATCACTAGTATTTAACTTGGGACAAAATGTCCCAGGAAAAACATTTTCAACCACATAAAAAGAAAAGAAGACAAAAAAAAAAAGTCAATTTAAGGGGATGTCGATTCAAAATGAAAAAGGATATACCAATAATACAAAAGCTGAATTTTTACCTTAAGAAATTTGATGCTATGCGTTTTCACTTAAAACAACACTAGATTTAGGAAATATAATTTCTTCTCAATATCAGTGTAAGTGCAAATTCATTCCTGAGAGTAGAACAGTCAATGACAGAGAAGCCTGGGTATCTATGCCAGAGGAATCTGACATTATGTAGTAAGCATTCTGTGTGTGGAGGACAAGAGAGGAACAGTCCCTGGAGTGGCAGGGATATTCCAAAGCAACCAGTAGGGACAGGAACCTAAACAAGGCCCCTTAACCACAAACACTTCAGCCAAGCTGGCCCTACCCCCGACCTTCCTTGCATCTGACAATACCACAGTTAAAGTCAACAGTGGCAAGATGGGAGAAGAGCTGGGTAGTATAATTGATAGGGTGACCACATAATTTATCACCCAGACTGGAACATTTTAAGATGGAAAAAGTAGCCTATTAATAGCTAATTAACTATGCCCATGTCTGGGACAACAGGCAAGAACCGGGATTTTCCAAGCCAATCAGTACCTATGTGCACCCTAATAAAAGAGACCTGTTTAAAGCTCAGTTCTACCATACTGTGTGACCTTGGACAAGCCACTTACTCTCCCGGGGTCTTGATTTCTTCATCTACATAAACCAGAGAGGTGAGGTGAATAATCTCCTTTAGGCTCTTTCACCTTTATGAGCCTAGTTTCCCAACTGTCCCCCAATTCCCCAACAAGTTACATACCTTAGTCATGTCAACAGTATCAGGTACAACGAACATTCCTGGAGGAGGCTCCTTATAAATGGACATGATATCCCTGTATAACACCAAAAGGAGGTAGGGGAAGGAGTGAGGGAGGAGGGAAAAGGGGAATCCCTTGAGCAGGACAGCTGTTGTTATCACCTCATTGAGGCCAGGGTTCGAGAAAGTGGTGCTTGGTACCACAAATGTTTGCACTGTCTTGCTGGCTGAGAAATCTCAGCTGAGTACTTGTTAGGCAGGCAGAGAGCAAATTATCAAAGGGGCATTGTTTTCTCAGGGGGAGGGCAGGGAGAAGGGAAAATTAACCAGAGGTCCCAATGCCATCAGATGGCATCCTGGAAAAGCCACATCCCATTTACTCTAATTTCCTCCCACACAGAAACTCATTCACTTCCCACCTCTGAGATTCCCAGGTACTACTACACTGAATGCTTAAGTGAAGATTTTTTTTAGTAACTGGGAAGGTATAACCAACTCACTAACAAACTCCATGAGCCTCACAGTAGACCCTTGTTGGTAAAGGGATTATATGAAGCAAGCAAGCCAGAAGGAAGCAAGACTATTATGGTTTCCTTGCCCAGGACAGACAAGGGTAGAGACAAGCAATATGGTAGAGATCTCTTCAAGCTGGGGATAAGAGCCCTCTAAAATTGTTAGAATCGCACATCTGGAATATGACATGTGGTGACTAATACAAGATGAGAGGATTTCTAGGTCGTATCTCACCAACTAAACTAGAATGGATCAGGTGAGAACAGCAGGCTAAAGAGAAATACTCTGCATGAGGAAAGGTCTAGGGACATGCTACAGTGGGTAGGGGCATAAAAAAGTGTAAAGAAGTGACAGCAGAGCAAAGAAGTATTGTCCAAACTCAAAGGTGTAACAGTATTAAAAGAATGAAATAGCTGAAGGAGTATATGAGTTGCTTGCTGAGTTTAAGTTAGAGGTGGCAAATCTCTACGGAGTTGGTGTTCTGTGTCAGGCATTGTGCCAGGTATTTCACACATATTGTACTGTTTAATTTTTATTACAAACTAAAAAAGTAGAAAAAGACTGAAGGAACTTCAGAAAAAATCTGAAGGAACTTGAACATGGAGGATAATACCTAGCAGAGAATGCTTGTGCTGGAGGGAAAAGTTTGGTCATCAGGAAACAGGTTTCAGGATTAAGAGCAGCTAAAAAGTAGTATCTAATAAGTATTGTACGAAGTACTTTTGGAAAACATTTTATCTATTAAATGATATGATCTAAGACCAGTCACCCAAGAAATAAGCACAGAAAGGACTTAGGCCTTTGTTCCTATATTTGAATTGAATACATTTGCTTCACAAAAATAAACCAGACGATCTAGGGGGGAAAAATACAAGAACGAAGGTCCTGAAATGGGACATTACAAGCCAGGGTGACACTGGGGGATGGAGGAAGCCTGAGTTTCTGGAACAGGTGTGAGAGTCAGACAGTTTTGGGGTGCCAGAAAAGGGGTTAAAGAAGATTTGGGTAAGTGAGGAAAGAGATCTACACCTGGGGAAAGGATCATGTGGTGGGGGTTTAGCGAGACGGAAGGTAAAAATAAAGACTGGCTCAAGTCTGAGGCAGGGCAAAGCAAGCTGAATATGTTGCAAACTGGGCTTCAGAGGAGATGAGGGGGGAATGATGGGTGGGGCCTGCGGGCATCATCTAGGTAGACTGGAGTAGGGAAAGGGGGAGAGGAGCTGCGCGGAGGGCGGGAGGGGTGTTATCCCAGCGCCAAAGGGTCGGGTTTCGGGCGGGAGGTGGAAGGTGTGGGGGAGGGTGTCTAGAACCTAGACGCAGGGCTCATGGGAGGTCGCCGAGGGGCGGGGTCGGACCTGGGCAAGCGAGGAGAGGCTTTGGACTTGCCGGGAGGGGGTGGAAAGGACTAGGGTTCAGATACCCCTGGCTGGCAAGATTTGGGCTCCTGGGCGGCGGGGATGAGGTATAGTGGGCAAGGGTCGGGGGGAACGGGAAAGGTCGAGCCCCGCAGCTCGGGGCTCGGGGAGGAAAAACCCCGGCTCACCGCTTGATCCGGAGTAGACACTGCGGCGCGGTTCGTTCTCCGTCCCAGTCAGAGCTGAGCGTAGGGTCCCAGTGGCTAAGCAGCGCAGCCCCGTGGGCAGCGGCCGAGGGTGGGAGCCCCGGCAACGGAGCCAGGCCGCTCCCCGGTCCCCCGGCCCCGCCCGCCGCTGCCGCCGCCGCCCACACATCTGGCAGGAAAGGCGGCCCAAACCCGCCGCCGCTGCCGCTAACGCCGACCACACCAGCAACGCCGCTCGCCCCAGGGCCTGCAGGCCCGGCGCCTGCCGTCGCCGTCGCCGCCTCTTCAGTCGGACTCTCCGCCATCGCTGCTTCGCTTCCGGGACTGCTCAGCAGCACGTCCGCCGACCAGAGCGGCCGCTGCTCCAGCTCGCTCCCGCACCACCGAGACCCGGGCCAGAGTGTCCCCACCCTCCGCTTCCCTATCCCAGGCGGTGCTGGCTCCGCCCACCCCGGCCTAGACCAGCGAGAGGCGCCGGGCAAGAGCGTCCATCCACGGTCCTCCAGGGAGAGGGGCGGGGGCTAGCCGGCTGGCGAGGGTTTTGGTCCTGGGCTCTGCGGGTGGAGTTTAGCGCTCACCTCCACGGAATATTTCATTTAGAAGTGTTGAAGTGGAGCCAGGCGTGGTGGCGCACGCCTGTAATCCCAGCACCCAGGAGGCTGAGGCAGAAGGATCAGGGTGAGTTCGAGGCCCGCCTGGTCTACATAGCGAGTTCCAGGCCAGCTTGAGCTATACAGCAGGACCTTGTCTCAAAAAAACAAAAATAAAAATAAAATTTTAAAAAGTGTTACAGTGGGAGAAGAAAACAGAAAAGAGGGTGGGGCGAGCCATGTTCTCCGCCTTAAAGAAAGCGACCCCGCCAACGTGCCCCTGGGGTAGACCTGGAGATCCAGCTCTGCTGTAGGACGCTCAGAGCTAGGAGATGACTCGTTCAGGGGCTTCCTGTCCGAAAGGCTCTGATCCGGCCTCCGAGGACAGGCTACCATTGCTCCTTGCTTGCGACAGGACCAAGAGGAAGGAATCAGACTGCGAATGAAACACCTCCTTGGTTCAGGGTTTATTCAATATGTACTTATGAAGGGCCTAATAAAGGCCAGGCACTGTTGCTAGGCATTGCCCTGAGGATAATAAAATGGAAGTAGACAAGTTTGGTAAAGGGAAGAAAACTCAGGCCTGACTACACAACCTTAGTACTTTTAATCCCACAATTCCTTGAATATACAGGAATCAAGGGTCTGTGAGTATACCCTGAGAGAATTCCTTAGGACTTTCCTTGGATTTGTAAAATGAAAAACAATCCTATGACCGAGAAAAATGGGCCTTACAAAAACCCTTTTTCTTCCTAATAAGATGATTAGGTCGTAGAATTGTCTGGAAACTAGTGGTGCCAAATGTGTTTTAGAATTTACAGTGACACCATCAGCAGGAGTAGGGCAGCACCCAGTACCAAACACATTGATATTTCTGCAGCAGAGTGTATGAATAGTTATAACTTGAATACACTTATGAATATTTATACTAAGATGGAAAAACCTCACTTTACATTTTGCTCCCCCCTCCCCCTTTTTTTTTAAGTCTGAGCACTCAGGAAGCCAAGGCAGGAGGATCTCAATTTTGAGGCTCGCCTGGGCTACATTGTGAGACCCTATCTCAAAAAACCAAGATCTGGGGTTATAGCTCTGTAGAGAGCTGGCTTAACATCTATCTGTAAGGCCCTAGGTTTAACCCCTAGCACCACCAGAACGAAAAAAAAAGTCTGAATTGGATGTTGTGGCATTTGCGTGTAGTCCTAGCACTTGGGTGGCTGAGGCAAGAAGATCTCAAACTTGAGGTCAGCCTGGGCTACATAGCAAGACTCTATCAAAAAGCCAAAGAAGAAAAATAATTTGGTTTGTAGACTTTTGTGAATTTCTTATAAAGGGATTGTGGATGTGAATGATAATGGGCAACATTTACTGAGAGTTAAGTTTTTATTTTTTATCTGACATTTATTGAGTGCTGAATGTCAAGCACCTTATGTGCTTTGTCTTATTTACTCCTTTCACCAATCCTCTGATGTAAGGACTATTATCAGTCTGTCCTGACAAATGGAAAAACAGAGACATACAGAGGGTCACACTGAGAGCAAGTGGCAGAATTGGTATTGTAGGCCTAGTCCATCTGACTCCAGAGAACAAGTTTTAATCACTATGGGACACTGTTATTGCTTAGAACTCTCCAAAACTTAGCATATTTTACCTTGTAATTTTACCAATTATACTCCTTTGGTATCTGTTGCCCTGTTCCTCCCTCCCCCCCTCACTCTCTTTCTCTCTTTCACACACACACACACACACACACACACACACACACACCTGGGGCTCTAGAGTAAGTGTTACCTGTGATTCCAGCACAGGGCTTAGCATAACTTAGGTACTTAACATGAAGTGAAATTATACAATATTTTATACAGATTTCATGTTTTGTTGGTATGTTGTTGTTAGGTGCCATCGAGTCAGTATCCGACTCATAGCAACTCTATGTACAACAGGTGAAACACTATTGTCCGTGGTTCTTTGCTGTTCATGGTGGATTGATTTTTGGGAGTGGGTTGCTGGGTCTATCTCCCAAGCCTACAGCACCTGGTTTTCCCAGGTGGTCTCCCATCCAAGTACTAACCAGGCCCAACCCTGCTTAGCTTCCGAGATCTGATGGGACTGGATGCCACCGGGCTATGGCTGCAGGCTTTTTGGTATGGTGTTTTTAATATTTTAATAAAGTTGCCAGAATATCTATGAAATGATACAAAAGAAACTAATGGTGGTTACCACTGAATGGTTTGGTTGCTAACAAGGTAGCCAAAGAAAATTTATCTTCTCTGCCTTCTGAATGTTGTATTGTGCATCTATTGCCTATTCAAACCATATGTATTATCCACTTTTCAAGGGTTTCAGAATTTTGCTTGTGTATTACTTAGTAAAGGGGTCAAAGGTCAACTTGCAGGGGAACCTCACACAGAGGAAAATGATTCCATAGCTTCTCCATGGCTCCAGACTGCAGAGGCCCAGAGATGGCCTGTGGAGTGAGAAGATTCCTCAAGTTATCTGCTCACTGCTGCACCATTGTTTTCAAGTGCAAGGTCTGGAATTGATGAGGCAATGAAGAGAAAACACCTTAGATTCAGAAGGAAGAGGGTCTCTTTTAATCTGCACCATACTCTGACCCTCTTCTCTTCTTTTTTGGGTCATACTAGGGTTTGCACTCAGGGCTACTACTGAGCTGTACCTCCCAGCTCCTTTTTTTCATTTATTTATTCATTTATTTTTGTGGTACTGGGTTGGGAGAGTAGTGAACCCAGGACTGCGCAAACTAGGCAAGTGCTCTACCACTGAGCTGCACCCCCAGTCCCTTTTTATTTTTTATTTTGAGACAGGGTCTTACTAAGTTATGAAGGATACCTCTGGCCTCCTACTTGCAATTCCCTTGCCTCTGCCTCCCCAGGTGCTGGGATTACAGGTGTGTCCTACTGGCAGCCAGTTCAACATTTCTGCCCACCTCTCAAGGTTTATCTGAGGATGACATTTGCGGAAGTGTTTTGTAAAGTGGCAAACACTGTATAGATAGTTGGCACCTCATTGTCTATCACTCATCTCTCCTCCAGGCCTTTGTTCATGATGTTTTTTCTACTTGGAATACTCTTTCCCACTCTCTACCAGAGAAAAATCCTGGTTATTTAACTTCTTTGAATTTGTGCTCCTCATGGGTAAAACTGGGAAAAGAATTGTAGCTATTAAAAAGAGAGAATGTGACAATGAACAGGCACAATGACTGGTCAGGGTAAATGTTCGATAACTATTAACTCTTATTATTCTTCGTTGTTGTTGTTGTTAGGTGCCGTCAAGTCGGTATCCGACTCATAGCGACCCTCATAGGGTTTTCAATGGCTGGCTGTTTTGGGATTGCCTCAGGAGTGGATTGCCAGGTCCTTCTCCCATTTTTGCGGTGCTGGGAATTGAACTCGGGACCTCAGAGACTGCAGCACAGCGCTCTACCCACTGAGCTAAATCCCAGCCCCTTATTATTCTTACTCATCCTTAAAGGCTGGCTGGAATACTTACTTTCTCTGCCAAGCCTTAACATTTCCAGACTCGTTATTGTTGTTATTATTAATAATTAGTTTTAATTACTCCCTCCTCTGATTCTTATGGCTCACTATTCATGCCTTTATTATAGCACAACTTTATTTAAGTGGTTTGGTTACTCATCTGTCTGGCCACTGGATGTGACTTCTAGGGCAGGAAGCATGAGATACCTATCTTTGTATCTTTAGGACCTGGTATTCAGTGAATGCTGAATAAATGGTGAAGAGTGGAAATGAGGCCGTAACCAGCTGCCCTTCTCTTGGCCACAGAGTTCAGGATTTTACCTACTCTTACTTGAGTGTGCATATTTTCTTTTCAAAGAGCTGAGCCAAGCATGCACCGAGAACCTACAAGTTAAGGCCTGAAGGGCTTCAGGGGATGGCAGCTGCTTAAAGGAACAGCTTACCAACAGCTTACCAATCACAGGTACTCAGAAGGCCTCTAAGCTGGGAAAGAAGGGCCAGAGAGAGGGTAAGCTGGCAGTACTGCATCCAGTGTTTTTGTCTGTTTGTTTTTTGAGACAGGGTTGTGTTATATAGCCCTGGCTAGCCTGGAATTTACTGTGTAGTTATCTGGCCTTGAACTTGCAACAATTCTCCTGCCTTCGCCTCCTGAGTGCTGGGTTTACAGATGTGTGCCCCATGCCTGGCTTTTTGCTGACTTTCTTAAGGCAACACTTGGCTACTTGCCACTGGCAGCTTGGCCAGAGAACAAGAATATGCTTTCTGGAACCACTCTCATGCCCTCTAGGGATGGCTGATAGCTGGCTGGTCTTCTTATAGAAACATAGATCCAAGTCTCATTTCCTTTCTAGCTCTAAGCTGCTCTACACTGGACTGTCTCTTGGTGCAATAAAACCTTGGTAGCACCTTGCTCATGACACCTAGGCAAGACCTGTCCAAAGGACAGAGGTTCACAGGTGTCCTGTGCCTTAGCACTCTCTAATAAGACACACCAGGAAGATCCTTCTCTTCCCCTTCCCCAAGGTTGTATGTCCTATTGTTGTCGGGGGGCATTCCTTCTTCTCCAGTGCCCAGCCTTTTGTCTTGGCACAACGCCAGGAATAAATGAAATTTATCCCATCAGGTCCTGAACTAAAAGGAAAAATTACAACTTGGGCTGCATGTTTTGAGGATTCCAAAAAGAACAGTTGTATTTAATAATTTAATAACACATCTATTTTTTAACTCATTAGATCTCTTCACACATCTTTATATATTACATGTATCTCATTAATTCTACACATGTATGTTATACATATTCTCATTTACATATATTATCAGTAATATGTTTTCTTGTCATAATCACCACAGATTGTTCTTATTCCCATTGTAGAGAAGAGTAAATCATGATTTGAGGGATAAATAACATCCTACTTAGTACAGGGCAGGGCAGGGCTGAGAGTTGTATTTTTTTTCTCCCTCTTCCTCCTCCTTCTCTCTTTTTTTTTTTTTTTAAGTACTTGGGGTTTGAATTCAAGGCCTCACACATATTTTGCAAGTTCTTTACCACTGGGTTGCACCCATAGCCCAATTTTTATTTTTTTTATTTTGAATCAGGATCTCGCTAAATTACACAGGCTTGAACTTTGGCATTGAACTCACAATCTTCCTGCCTCCACTTCCTGAGTTACTGGGATTATAGCTGTGTACCACTGTGCCCAGCTATATTTTCTCTTTTTCAGTACTGCGGGTTGAACTCAGGGCCTCATGCATGCTAGGTAAGCACTCCACCATTGAGCTATACCCCCAGCCCCATTTTTTGTTTTTATTGTTGAAACATGGTCTCACTAAATTGCACAAGCTGGCTGTCTCTGGCCTTGAACCTATGATCCTTTTGTGTGATTGTCATGGTAACTGGCAAGATTTGTATTTCTGAGTCCCACACCCATGTTCTTTACCACCATGCTGAACTTTTTTGTGTTGCAGGGGATTGAACCCAGATCCTCACGCATGCTAGACAAGTGCTGTACCACCAACTCACACCTGACCCTGTCTCCAAAAACCAAATGGAAAAAGAACAAATCTTATGGTAGAAAGGCTGTGATTGATAAATAAATGTCAAGCGGACTTGGACTGGAAATATTGGCCTGCTGTATGACCTTGGGCAAGTCACTGAACTTGTGTAAACCTTACATGAGATGGCACAGTGATAAGCTTTACTAAAGCTATGTGACCTTAGGCAGGATGCATCATCTCTCGGAGCTTTCTCCTCAGTTTCTTTACCTATAAAATAACTTGTTCTATATGAATGTTGGAAGTTAATCATGGGAAGTGCTTAGCACTGTGCCTCACACACAAACGCTCAAATATTAGCCCATGTTATTACAACTAATGCTAACATCCCTGCTTTCTTTGAAAAAAGGCTATTTAAAGAAAGGCTACTTAGCTCCGGGTGCGGTGGTGCACACCTGTAATCCTAGTGGCACGGGAGGCGGAGGCAGAAGGATCGCAAGTTCAAGACCAGAAGCAGTTTGTGTAACTTAGCGAGACCCTGTCTCAAAAAAGTAAAAAAAAAAAAAAAAAAGGGCTGGGGTGCAGCTGAGTGGTCCAGCACTTGCAAAACATGCAAGCGCGAGACCCTGGGTTCAACTCCTGTACCACAAAAAAGAAAAATTTAAAAAAGGAAAAGCTACTTAATGATGAAAATAAAACTTACAGGTAAGGTTAGATACATGCAAACAGAGCCTGCCTCCACCTTTAACATGTTGTATAACTTCTCTGAAACTAAGTTACCCTATCTGTGCCACCTTAATTGTTCTTTGACCAAAATGAAAACAGGGCTGGGGATGTTGCTCATGGTAAGGCCCACTTGCCAACCATGTGCAAGGCCCTGGGTTTCATCCCTAGTCCCAGGGGTGGGGGAGGTAGATACACATATATACACACACACAGATAGGACTAGTGGCAGTTAAAGGGTTAGGATACCCTTAGGGAGACTTCTCAATTCTTACCTGCTCTGTGACTTCAGACAAGTTATTTTGTTTCCCTTAAGCATGGCTCTGTCATGTACAAAACAGGTTTATTGGTTGTGCTTATAATTCATAGAGTTGTTGTAAACACCTGGTACAGGGCTTAGTGCAAATTAAGCTCCTGAAAAATATTACATATTGGCTGGGTGTGGTGCTGCTATAATTCCAGCAACTCAGGAGGTGGAAGCGGGAGGACCACAAGTCCCAGGCCAGAGTCAGCAGCAGAAGTAACTTAGTGAGACCTTGACTCAAAATAAAAAAGTGAACAATGGGCTGGGGGTACAGCTCAGTGGTAGCGCTCTTGCAAAGCATGTGTGAGGCCCTGGGTTCAACCTCTAGTAATAACGACAATAATAAAATAACAACATACTAAACTTGAAGTGGACAAAGCACCAACCATCATTACTCAGACAAACCCACATTCCTCCTGGGACAGGATGAGACCCTTCTGTGTCCCCACAGTTGTGGCAGTGCTGCTTCTCAACCCCTGGGACTTCCTCATCACCAACAGCTGACCCAAGTCCATCTTCCCCTTTCCACCAAGGCCCTCCCCAAGGTCAAAGGACTGAAACACAGGCATATGGGTTTAAAGAAATGTTGTGTTTAATGGTAAAGCTTAGCACACTCCAGAACCTGGAATGGCATGGTGTTGAAGCAGCAGGGATGGCTGGGTGACTCCCACAGAGCCTTACATGGCGAAGAGGATGAGGAAGGCGACCATCAAACAGAAGAGCCCCATGGCCTCAGACAGGGCAAATCCCAGAATGGCATAGGAGAAGAGCTGTTGCTTGAGAGACGGGTTCCTGCCAGGGACAGAGATCAATGCCAGCCCAGGGAGAGGAAAAAGTGAGAGTGTAGGTGGGGGTGGGGGGCACAGGAGGGTAAGGTGAAGGGGGTGTGCTACAACCGAGGGCTTAGCCTGCACTGGGGTTTGTCCTGGGGTTTGAATGGGCAAGCACAACAGCAACTTGGCAAGCTGAAGTGAGGCTGGCTGGACACATATTTAAATTCTTAGAGGTCACAGGAGAAAATGGGAAGTAAATGAAATCAACTTGAAGGCTCCAGAAGGGAGCACCTTCTGCTGAGGCTTTGCCCCAACGGCGTGGAACTTACAGTGGGAGATGCTTTAGACTGCCCCAAACTTACCTGGCATACCCAATAATCAAGCTGCCAAACACCGTTCCAATGCCAGCCCCTGATCCAGCTACACCAACTGTGGCGGCCCCAGCACCAATAAACTTGGCTGCTGTGTCAATGTCCCGGGAGACAACACTAGTCTGGATCTCCCGTCTGGCCACCTGGAGTGGGGAGCTGCTGCAGGAAGGCTAGCAAGAGTCGAGGAAGGAAGGAAGGAAGGGAGAGAACAAGGAGATAGTGAGGCAGCAGGACAGGTAGCTGACTCCACCCCCTCACTCTACCCACCTGAGCTCTGAAACTGCCGGCAAACTGCCTCAAATATAGAATACTCTGAATCCAGAGAGGATGATGGGAATTAGTCTTAGGGTCTAGAGAAATCTCATTTTTGTAAGTTTCTCACCTACAATGATTGCCTTTGGAGAATCAGAACCATGAGATCATCAAAATCTTCTAATTCTCCTCCTACACAGGTCTAAAGGCAACTCAGTTAACCTGAGTAACCCCTGCTTCAGAAGATCACTAAGAGGAGCCTTATTTTCTTACCTGTATAGAGGGGACCTCTGGCCTACTCAGAAGGGAGGCAGACACAGGCCTGATTAGGCCCCTGGTACATGAGCGGATCTGTAAAATCAAAACAATATATCCCCCTGAATCAGGCAAAAAACAAACCCTAATTGAGCTTCTTTCATAAATGACTATAAGGCCAGGGATGTAACTCAGTGCTAGCGGCTTGTCCGGCAGGCACAAGGCCCTGGATTTGATCCCCAGCACTGCAAAAAACAAACAAAAAAACAAATCCTACAAAACCACAGAGTAAGTCCACTGTATGTCACTGTATGTCTGCTTCTACCAGAAAGGCCAGCACCGAGGACAGCTGTCCTGGGAGCTAGGTCTAGTCAGCAGTGGTGGACAACCATTCCCATTCAAAACCATGTATCAAGGTTGGGGGGTGTGTGTGTCTCAATGGGGCAGCGTGAGCTTTGCATGCACAAGGCTTGGGCTCAATAACCAGCACCAACAACACAAAACAAAATAAAACATGTACCTAAATTCACTTCCATGGGCACAGCCTTAATTAGTTTCCAAAAATGGAATAAGAACGTACACTAATATCAGACCAGGTACAGGAAGGGTTTGAACCCAGATCACCAAAGGAATCAGGGGAGGGAAATTTGCTAAAATTACTCACTGCTACACACCCTTCATGAAGTAGGCCAGTGAGCCTGGTGTAGCTCCTGGAACAGCCTTCCAAGGAGATTCCTCTGTAACACATCTTTCTTGAAATATTCTGTAGTGCAATGGTTTTCAAACATGGCTAAACATTGGAATCACTGCAGAGTTCTAAAAAAAATGCCTGGGTTCCATCCTCATTTCCAGAGTCTGATGTAACTGGTTTAAGGTGCAGCCTGGACCTTTAGGAGTTTTACAAGCTCTCCAGATAATTCAAATGTGCAGCCACATTAATGAGACCCATTGCTGTAGTGGGCTGTCTCTGCCAGACTGGGGAGTAAAGGTCAAATCTCCACTCTCTGAGGACACTCCAAAGCCAAAAAAGCTTAGTTTACAGGCCCAAATAAAAAGGATGCATTAGATCCTACAGCCTCCCCAAAGAGCCAACACCATTAGGACGCCAAGCTCCTCTCAGTCCATTCATAAAACACTATGGCTCCCACATCATACATGGCACTACAGGGCACCCCGGAGCCGCAGCTTACCAGAACTGGAGAAACAAGCACTGCTCCGGTGGTCTGCATTTTTCCAGTCTGCAGAGACAGAATAAATAAATAGTAATAGCAATTCCTTGGAGAGCCTGGTCGTTTGTTTATAGTGACGACCTTCTGTTGTCCTCTTCACCCCTTTCGTCCTCTCCGGACCCTCTCTTCCCTGCACCGTGCAAGCCGAAGAGAGCATTAGAGGTCATAGGGACAGCGCGGACTCTGGGTCAACCACCTTCTGCGCAGCGGGTCTGCGGGGGGAAAGCAGCCAAGACCGGAAGTACAAGGAGGCTCAGGCCCCAGGAGGGAAACGTTTCGAAATGGGACGGTCTCCTGGGAAGACTGGAAGCAGAAAATGGGCAGATGCCGTGCAGCATACTGCCCATGTCACACACTTGTCTCCTACTCGCCCCATCAGTGGCCGTTTATCGCTCGTTACCGTTGGTAATTAACATTAATTGATAAGGCTACAAAACCCCTTCGTCTCTCCCATCTCTGGGGGGAAATGCTCCTCCATACGGTCCAGCCCACAACCCTTCCGACCGCTGGCTCCCCGCCCTAAATCACCTGCACTACCAATCCCCTGCAGCCCCTGCTCGGCCCACAGCACTCGCCCTGCTCAAGGTGACTGACTCACCTCTCAGCTTTAGCCCTTGGTCTCAGCGCTCAGCTCCCACACCCACGTGTTCCGGGGTCCCGCCACTCTGATTGGCCGTAATTCTCCCGCTTCCCCATTGGTTGGCGTCCTTGAATCCTTCTTTCTTATTGGTTTTCCGCAGTTTCTTCCTCTCTCTCCACAGGAGCTTCGTGGCAACTCCCGCCTCCTTGCGGATAAAGGCGGGGTTTTCCACCGACATCTGGGTTTGGATTGGTAGATTCCCAAAATGCTCGACCATAGAGTCGAGAGAACTCTGAGGTTCCATCACCTCCCTTACAAAATGGCGACCAAGATGCAAACTGAAGAAAAAGGCGTAGGCTGACCGGACGCCTGACGCAGGTGTACACGTGACCTTGGCTCTAAGCCTTCCTTGGAGCCTGGAACCTCGAGGCGCGTTGCATTTTGGGTTTTGTAGTCAGGTCCGAGGCCTCAAGGACCACTGAGATCCAGGGAGACGTTGGTCCTAAACCGGGAGAGCCTCCCCATTTGCAGCCACTACTGCTCTAATGATTTGTGGCAACCTCTGCTTCTAGCATGGAGACTAAAGCTTACTGCAAAGTTCCCAAGTCGTAAGACTGCTTTTGTGGATCTCTGCCAGTGTTCAGCAGTAATGGACTAGCAACTGGATGATTTTTAAAAAATACATATATTGTAGGCTGGGCACAGTGGTGCACACCTGTAATCCTAGCAACTCGAGAGGCAGAGGCAGGAGGATCGCTAGTTCGAGGCCAGAGGGAGCCTGGGTAATTTAGTGAGACCCTACCTCAAAATAGGCTGCAGCTGTACCACTGTGGCATCTGCTCCTCTCGGATCTTGGAAGCTAAGCAGGGTTGGACCTGGTTAGTACTCGGATAGGACACCACCTGGGAACACCAGGTGCTGTAGGCTTGGGAGAAGGACCTGGCAACCTACTCTCAAAACAATCAGCCATTAAAAACCCTATGAATAGCAAAGAAGCATGATAATGGTGTTTCATCTGTTGTACATAAGGGCTTTCTGAGTTAGACACAGACTCAGTGACACCTAACAACTCAAAATAAAAAATTAAAAAATGGGCTGGGCGTGCAGCTCAGTGGTAGAGTACTTGCAAAGTATATGCAAGGCCCTGGGTTCAACCCCCAGGTACAGCAAAATAATAAAATAAATAAGTAAATGTATTATAAGAAAAATTCTAAGGATGAAACAATACCCTGATAGAAAGATAAGTGCAAAGAAGTTGGGAGGCTGAGACAGGAGGATCACAAGTTCAAGACCAGCCTGGGCTATATAGTGAGCAGTGAGCGTGTTGTGAGACAGAGACAGAGAGAGAGAGAGAAAGAGCGAGAAAAAGAGGGAGGGGAGGGAAAGAGGGAGGGAGAAGGGGAGGGGAAGGAGGAAGAGAGGGAGAGAGAGGAGAAAAAGAGAAAGGAAGAAAGGAAGGGAAAAAATGCTCAAAGGATAGTAATATGCAATTCACCTGAGGGAGAGATATTGATAGGGGATGCTAAGCAGGAAAAAGAATAAAGTGGTGCTCTGTAGCCATCTGTTTTCCAGCCACCTTTTGAGACATGAATATCAAAGTGAGCTTCCTCTGAAACAAATGGTTTGATTTGGTGGTCAGTACTTCCTTACTAGATAATATCCTTTGTAAATAGCGGGATTGCTGGTAGAGAGCTCCTTTTTACAAAGGGCTAATCTGTAGCCTGCAACTGTAGCGCTGTGGCGTCCGATCCCATCAGATTTTGGAAGCTAAATAGGGTTGGCCTGGTTAGTACTTAGACGGGAGACTGCTTGGGAACACCAGATACTGAAAGTTTGGGAAAAGGACCAGGCAACCCACTCCCCAAAATCAATCCACCATTGAAAACTGTAGGAATAGCAGAGAAGCACCGACAATGGTGTTTTGTCAGTTGTATATAGGGTCAGTATGCGTCCGACACTGACTCGATGACACCTAACAACAACAATTGTAGCCAGCAGCACCTTTATAAGTGGCCTAGTCATGACTAGTAATTTACTTTGCATATGAAGATGACAGGTGCCTCCATGTCCAGGCTAGGAAAAGGGGATTCTCAATTGAGGGAGGACAACTCCTGTGACAAAGAGGAAAATCTGTATAACTGCCTAGGAAGGCCAGTCTAAGCCAAGGACGAGAGAAATTGACACACCTGAAGAAAAGGTCAAAAACAGAGGAGGAACATTCGTCTCTTTCACCCGTTAATACCCAGCATCCTAATTACAGGATAGTAACAAATTCACTGAATTTTATTTCTCTTTCTCCCTTTTCAGAAATAATATTCAGTGAATTTCATACTGTCCCCACCCTGTAAATAGAACGCTGGGTGTTAATGAGATGAGATTGTTGTTGTTGTTAGGTGCCGTCGAGTCGGTATCCCTCATAGGTTTTTCAATGGCTGACGGTTTCGGGATTGCCTTGGGAATGGATTGCCAGGCCCTTCTCCCATTTTTGCGGTGCTGGGAATTGAACTCAGGACTACAGAGACTGCAGCGCAGCGCTCTACCAACTGAGCTAAATCCCAGCCCCTAATGAGATGAGATAGGGATTTAAAAACTCCCAAACCATCACCGCTTGATCCAGTGTCCAGATGCCCACAGAAGTCTGCAGATGTCCACAGGTACCCAGAGATGTTCGAAGTTGTTTGCAGATGTTCAGAGATGCCTGCAGCCTCATTGCTAGATTTATGTGCTTTCTGACTTCTTAACTCCGAAGAAGAAATGCAGCTATTGGCCAATCTTCACTGCCAGACCTGCCCACCTTCTCATTTCTATCTCAAAAAGTATAACCGTTTTCTCCCTTTGTCTTTCCATCTTCCTTCTCACACTGGCCTAAGTCCTCAGCCCGCTTGTCCCAGAACTCAGGGCACTTTCCTCTTTTTCAACTCTAAATAAACTGCTCTAAGTTCCCTTCTGGGTTCATTTCTAAATTCTTTTATAAATGTGTCCAAGGACTAAGGTTTTCTGACAGCTCTGGCAATACCGGTAACACCTGGATCCAAGTCCCCCAGTAACAGTATGAATTGCAGGAAAGAATGTTCACCCTTACTAAAAAAAAAAAAAAAAAAAAAAAGATAGAAGTTTAGCGGGGCATGGTGGTGTACACCTATAATTCTAGAGACTCAGGAGGCAGAGGAAGGAGGATTGCAAATTCTAGGCCAGAGGCAGCCTGTGTAACTTAGTGAGTCCCTGTCTCAAGATAAAAAATGAAAAGGGCTGGGGGTGCAGCTCAGTGGTAGAGCACTTGCAAAGTATGTGCATGGCCATGTGTTCATCCCCATAGTACTGCCAAAAAAAAAATTTTAAATGCACCATTCCACTTCACACAACAAAAGAGCAAAAATCTTTTTATTAGCATGAGCCAGACACTCTTCCACACTGCTGGTGAGAGTATGAATTGGGAAAATTTCCTTGAAAGCAATTTGGCAATATTTATTTTTATTTGAAAGGCTTTGAATGGGCCTTCCTCTTTGACCCAGTAATTGAGAACCTTTAAGTGTTTCATCCTTTTTGACTGAGTGATAGCACTTCTAGGAATCTATCCTGAAGAAATAATCGGAGAAACAAAGATACAGTTGGATGTGGTGTTGCACACCTGTAACCCCAGTGATGAGGTAGGCGGAGGCAGGAAAATCTTAGGTTCAAGGCCAAAGGCACCCTGTGTAATTTAGCAAAAGCTTGTCTCAAGATAAAAAATAAAAAGTGTGTTGGGGTGCAGCCCAGTGGTAGAACACTTGCAAAGTATGTGTGTAGCCCTGGATTCAACCCCAAGTACTGCTAAAAGAAAAAACAAAAGAAAAGAAAAAAAATTTCTTCTAAAAGTGTCTTCTAAAAATATGTGTATTGCAGAGTTTACCAAGAAGGAAAACAAGTAAATGTTCCATAGATGGCAAGTGATACCTTCACTTCATGAAATAAGCAGGGGAAAAAAAGCCCATGAAATAAAATGAAGGTTTTAAAAATTCTGTTTGTTTTTATTTTTTTCAACTAAGGTCTTACTGGTAGCCCAGGCTAGCCTCAAACTTGTGATCCTCTTGGTTCCACCTCCTGAGCCACTGGGATTTTGGGCATGAGCCACCATCCCCAGGAATTCATAAACTTTAACTTTGCAGATCACTCTTGAGTTTTGTGATGAAATCTTGTGCTGTCCAGCCTTGTCCTGCCCTGGATGTAAATCAACACTTTGTCCAGCACATCTATCCATTAGTGTAGGTTACTGATGTGTTAGTCACTAAGTAACTGTTAAAGTATCATTACCAGATAAACAATTGTGGTAGCAAAGTCCTTATGTATTGGGTTCAGTACTATCTAAGATTTTAAGCATCCACTGGGGGTCGTGGAACATACTTCCTGAAGATAAGGGAGAAGTAGGATATATATGTGATTTAGCCCTTTCAGCACCCCTTTGAGGTAGAAATTATTATCCCCACTTTACAAGTTATCCTATTTTACAGAATATCTTTCTTAGATTGGCATATTTGTAAGAAGAAAATTAATATTTGAACTCAGGTCTGTCTGGGTCCAAAGCACAAATTGTTTACAGTGTCATAAAATTGAGAAACCTATGAAATAAGGTTAATATTATCTACCTTTCAGAGATATGTGATAAATGCCAGGCACAGATTGGTGGTCACTGAATGTTCCCCCTTTTACTACTATAGAACAAGTTTATTTTCATGTGGATCATTTCTCACTTTGTCTACTTATATTAATTTTTTTCATGCACATATTTGTCACAAAGCTCTGCACAGCAAACATTCAAAATTGTTAAGTTTATCCTGTGACCTACTGGAAAGTAGGCAGTTCAATGTCATGATTATTTGGGGTTTTGGGGATTGAATCCAGGGCATTGCACTTGGTAAACAAGTGCTCTGCTGTTATTGGGGAGATGCAGAGAGAGTGGGTAGGTGGGTCCAAAAACTGGTAGCAAAACTGGTAGCATTTAAAAGAATTTATACCTGATACAGAAATTATAGTATAGAATAGGTTTATTAAAGATAGTACACCTTTAAGGAATAATTACAGGGAAATTGAGGTACCTGGAAAAGCTTAAGTAAACCTGGAAAGGAACTTGGAAAAACCTATATTCCCTGGGTGAATCAGCATAAGGACATTTCTAGTCCCAAGGGATAGTAAAGATGCCAGAGAACAGGAGAGTTAAGCAGGCTTTTCGAAGAAAAGGTGCTTTGGATAGACAGAGAAGATGGCAGACCTGAGAGAAGGGAGAGACGTGTGTCTGGTCATTGGAGAGAGAAGAAAATTCAAATCATCATATTCTGTCAGATCACAATGGAATAAAACTGGAAATCAATAGCAATAGAAACTACAAAAATGTTACGAATACATGAGATTGAATAACACACCTTTGAATGACCAGTGGGTCATTGAAGAAATCAGGGAGGAAATGAAAAAATTTCTAGAGTAAAATAAAAATGGAAATACAACCTACCAGAATCTTGAGATAGAGAAAAGGCAGTTGTATGAGGGAAATTTATAGCTATAAGTTCTTATATTAAAAAGTCAGAGAAAGCACAAGTAAATACATTTTTTTTCAGTACTGGGTGGCTGAACCCAGGGCCTCACACATACTTTGCAAGTGCTCTATCACTAGGCTGCACCCCCAGCCCATTTTTTATTTTTTATTTTGAGTCAAGGTCTCGCTAAGTTCTGTAGGTTGCCTCTGGCCTTGAATATGAAGTCTTCCTGCCTCCACCTCCAGCATCACTAGGATTACAGGCCTGGGCCACTGCACCCAGCTCTAAGTAACTAACTTAATAATGCACCTTAAAGCATTAAAAAAATAATGAGTCAGACCAAAAAGAAGTAAATGGATAGAAACAGTTAAGAGCGTGGCAAAAATCAATGAAATGGAAATTAAAAGAACAGTACAAATAATCACTGAAGTGGAAAGTTGGTTATTTGAAAAGATAAACAAGATAGACAAATCCTTAGCCAAACTGACCAAAAGAAACAGAAGATCCAAATTAATAAAACTAGAGATAAAAGGGGGGGGGGTCATTACAGTAGATATCAATGAAATACCGAGGATCATCAGAGGTTACTTCAAGAACTTGTACTCCCCAAGAGAGGACAATACAGAAGAAATGGATAAGTTCTTTAACACATGATGTCAGTGGCAATACAACAGAGAAATACAGCCTAGCTTGAGGAGTTCCCCTAGTTGCGGGGCCTTGACTGAGGTGAAGCCAGGTCCTTGGTTTCATAGCAGAAAAGAACTTCAAGATGAATCAGAGAGTGAAACAAAGCTAGCAAGTTTAATAGTACACATTCAAGATATAAATCTAGGCCTCTCAGGAGAGAGAAGCTCTTAGATGGTGGTCTTTTGTTTTGTTTTTTGTTTTTGGCACTACTGGTGGATTGAACCAGGGTACTTCCACCACTGAGCTACCCCTCCACACACACTGCTACTTTTTAATTTTTTTATTCTGAAACAGGGTCTCACTAACTTATACAGGCTGCCTCTAGCCTCTAACTCATGATTCTCCTGCCTCCACCTTCTGAGTTGCTGGGATTACAGGTATGTGCCACCATGCCCAGCTGCTCTTTCATGTCTTTACAATGCCATATATATATATATATATATATATATATATATATATATATATATATTTGACTTTGCAAGGTATGTTTAGAGAATTGTCACCAAGGTGTGTTTATAGAAAGGGGTCACAAGTGAGTCGTCTGGGCATAAATATGGCCCCGAATCCCATTTGTGAGATTAGGTTAAACTCAGAGGTATCACGTATTTTGATCCTAAGAATAGCTTATTGCTATTTTAGCATTTTTATTATTTAAAATGTCTCTCAAAAATAACATCTCTATACTGGCAGTCCTCATAGCAGTTTTCTTGGTAGTTGTGTCAAAATTCTTGATTCTCAGCTGGTAAGATTCAAACCAGACCCTGGGGTAAAAACTCTTTCCCTTTCCATGCCCCTAAATTTCCCTGTCTTTCGATCCTGACTCAATATGACTTACCAAAATTAAATCAATAAAATATACATAATTTTAACAGACCTATAACAAGTAATGAAGTTGAAGCAGTAAGAAGAATCTCACAACAACAACAACAACAACAACAACAACAACAAGCGCAGGTCCTGAAGGGATTCACAACCAAATTCTACTAAACCTTTAAAGAATTAATATTTGTCCTCCTTAAACTATTCGGTAAAATAGAAAAGGAAGGAATAGTCCCAAACTCATCTTATGAAATCAGTATCACTCTGATACAAAACCCAGATAAGGACACAACAACATAAAAAGAAAATTATAGACCAATTTCTGTGTGAACATAGATGCAAAAATTCTCAGCAAAATACTTGCAAATCAAATACAGCAGCACACAAAAAAAAGATCATATATCATGACCACAGATTATTCCACAGATGCAAGTTTGGTTCAACATATGCAAATCAATAAATGTAATTCAGCATATTGGTAGATTCAGAGACAGAAGTCATATCATCATCTCAATAGATGTGGCTACTGACAAAGTTTAACATCCCTTCATGATTAAAGTCCTGAAAAAAACTGTGAATAGAAAAAAAATTCCTCAGCACTACAAAGACTATAGATGACAAGCCTACAGCCAACATTAGACTAAACGGGGAAAACTGAAAGAATTTCCTCTAAAATCAGGAATGAGATAAGGATGCTCACTGATTCCACTCTTACTCAATATAGTGATTGAAGTTCCAGCCAGAGAAATAAGGCAAGAGAAGGAAAGAAAGTGATACAAATAGAGAACAAAGAAGTTAAATTCTCCCTATTTGCAGACATGATATTATACTTTAAAGACTTTACAAGAAAACTCTTAGATCTGATGAACACTTTCAGCAAAGTAGGATTCAAAATCAATACATAAAAATCAGCAACTTTCTGTATACAAACAATAAACAAGATAAGAAAGAAATCAAAACAACTATCCCATTCACAATAGCCTCAAAAAAAAAAAAATCAAGGAATAAATCTAACCAAAGAACCAAAAGACCAATACAATGAAAACCAGAAGACATCTAAAGAAAGAAATTAAAGAAGACACTAGAAGATGGAAAGACCTCTCTTGCTCATGGATCAGCAGAAGTAATACTGTGAAAATGTCTATACTACCAAAATAAATCTACAGATTCAATGCAATCTCCATCAAAATTCCAATGACATATGTCACAGAAATGGAAAAAAATCCTAAAATTCATATGGAAACACAATATACCCCAAATAACCAAAGCAATCCTGAGCAGAAAGAGTAATGCAGGAGGGATCCCAATACCTGACATCAAATTATATTACAGATCCATAGAAACAAAAACAGCATGATAAGCGGGTGTGGTGGTTCATGCCTGTGATCTCAGCAACTTGGAAGGCTGAGGCAGGAGAATTGCAGGTTCAAGGCCAGAGGCAGCTTGCATAACTGAGACTCTATCTCAAAATAAAAAAATAAAGCATGGGCTGGGGGTTCAGCCCAGTGGGAGAGCACTTGCAAAGTGTATGTGAGGCCCTGGGTTCAACCCCCAAGTATTGCAAAACAAAACAGAACAAAACCAAAAAACCAGCATAGTACTGGCACCAATATAAACATGAAGATCAATGGAATAGAAGACTTAGAAATAAATCCATGCAGCTACAGTCACACAATTTTTTCACAATGGAGCCAAAAACATACATTGGAAAAAGGTAGTTTCTTCAACAAATGGTGCTGGGAAAACTGTGTATCTACATGTAGAAGAATGAAAGTAGATCCCCCTCTCACCCTGTACAGCAATCAATTCAAAATAGATCAAAGATCTTAATGTAAAACTGGAAACTTTGAAACTATTGGAAGAAAATGTAGGGAAAACTCTTCAACACATAAGCATAGGCAGGTATTTCTTAAAAGAACTCCAATAGCCCAGAAAATAATAGCAAGAATTGACAAATGGACCTACATGAAATTAAAACTTTTCTGCACAGCAAAGGAAACAATCAACCGCATAAAGACAGAGCACATAGAATGGGAGAAAATCAGCTGGGTGCGGAGGCACAAGCCTGTAATCCCAGCAGCGCAGGAGGCAGAGGCAGGAGGATTGCAAGTTCGAGACCAGAGGCAAACTGTGTAATTTAGCGAGACCCTGTCTCAAAAAGTAAAAAAATGGGCTGAGGGTGCAGCTCAGTGGTCCAGCACTTACAGAGCATGCAAGCACGAGGCCCTGGGTTCAACCCCCAGTATCACACACACACACACACACACACACACACAAATAAATAAATAAAACATAAGTAAATAATAATAAAAAAGAATGGGAGAAAATCTTTGCCAACTATATATCCAACAGGGGATTAATACCTAAGATATGTAAAGAGCTAAAAAAATTAAATACAACCATACCAATTATCCAACCAATAAGTGGGCAATTGAATTAAACAAACAGTTCTCAAAAGAAGAAATACCAATGACCAATAAACATATTTTTTAAATGTTCAACATCTTTAGCCATCTGGGAAATGCAAATCAAAACTACACTGAGATTCCATCTCACCCCAATCAGAATGGTTAGCATCAGCAAAATAAACAACAAATGCTGGTGGAGGATGTGGGGGGAAAAGGAGCCCTATACATTGCTGGTGGGATTGTAAACTGGTATAGTCATTATGGAAGTCAGTATGGAGATTCCTCAGAAAACTAAAAATAGAACTACCATATGACTCTGCTATACCACTCTTGGGCAAATACCCAAACGAATCCAAGTCATCATAACACAGAGACATCTGCACCCCCATGTTCATTGCAGCAGCATCATAATTGCAAAGATATGGAATCAGCCCAGATGTCCATCAACAGATGCATGGATTTTTAAAATGTGGTATACATATATTCAATGGAATATTATTGAGCTATAAAGAAGAATGAAATTAGGTCAGTGGCAGGGAAATGGATAGATCTAGAGATCGTGATTTTAAGCAAAGTAAGCCAGAGTCAGAGAGGCAAATACTTAATGTTCTCACTCATATGTGGAAATTAGATTAATACCAAAATAAAAAATATGAATATACATGTATACAAGGTTGGAAAATACAAGGGGATGTATCTAGAGTGGGGAGAGAATTAGTCGGAGGGGGATGGGAGCAACATAGGGGGTAAAGAGGGAGAGAACAAAAGCAAAGTACATGATACAACTCTATGATAATCTCTTAATGAAACTCATCATACTGTATGCTAATTAAATAACAAGAAAAATAACAATAAAGCCAGGCACAGTGATGCACCCCTCTAATCCCAGTGACTCAGGAGATGGAGACATGAGAATCGCAAGTTCAAGGCCAGAGGCAGCATGTGTTACTTAGGGAAACCCTCTCCCAAAAGAAAAAAAATAAAAAACGGACTGAGGATATAGTTCCATGGCAGAATGCTTGCAACACATGTGTGAGACTCTGGGCTCAACCGTCCAGTACTGAAAAAAAATTAGCAATAAAAGTAAATCTTTTGGTTTAAGGTTAAGGAAAATAAAAGCATAAGTATAGATAGAGAAGAGAAGCCTAAGGAGGGGAGATTGGGAGTGTGCACGCTCCTGTGTGTGTGTGTGTGTGTGCATGTGTGTGTGTGTGCATGTGTGTGTGTGTGTTTGTGTGTGTGTGTGTATTCTTTTTCAGGCAGTTGAAACCAGTGCCTTGCACATGCTAAGTAAGTGCTCTGCTGTTTGCTTGAGCTACACCCTCAGCCTAGGCACCCCAATATTAAGAAGTCGAGGAAATGAGAATGGGCAATAGGGCCTGAGAAGGAATAGCTAGTGAATTCAAGGTGGTGTTTTGAAAGCTGAATGAAGAAAGCATTTCATGGAGGGAGTGATGAGCTGTTTCAAAATCTGCTGTTGGGTCAAGTCGAATTAGAATTAGACTTGAATTCTGGATGCATTGGTGAACTTGACAAAAGAAGTTTCAGTGGATTGATGGGGTGACAGATGACTGGAGTGGGTTTAAAAACATAGTTATTGGTCACCAATTAACTCTTACTTTAAAATTGATAATTAAAGAAAAATAAATGTCTTTTTCACCTTTCTAGTAGCAACTATATTTTAGGATAATCAATTAGATTCCATTAATAAGGAACTTTACCAAATAAGCTAAAATTTGAACATCATTTTGCAGACCTTAGGAAAATACTGATTCAGGAATAGATTGTTAATTAGGAAAATGAGCCAGTGAGGAACTGGACATTCACATAATGCCAAAGTAATACCACACAGATTACTTCCTAGTCTCAGGAGAAATGTAATTTACCATGGAGGGATGAGGCTATCCTCACTCTGGACTACTGGCCAATTGTGTTGTCACAACAAGTATTTTGCTAGATATTGTGTTTTACGATGAGGTGCAATATGAAATATATAATATTGTGTACCATTTCTGAATGTAGGCATCCCTCCAAATTCATATATTGAACCCCCACCCCCAAGGTATTAAGAGGTGGAGACTTTGGGGTTGTAAGTAAATCATGAGGGCTTTGTACACATGTATGATTTTGTTATTGTTGTTGTTGTTGTTAGGTGCCATCAAAATGGATCCGACTCATAGTGACCCTATGTACAACAGAATGAAACATTCCCCAACACTGTGCCATGCACTACTGTCAGTGCTTCTCTGCTATTAATAGGGCTTTTGATGGCTGATTGTTTTCGAGTTGCTTTGGGAATTGACTGCCACGTCCTTCTCCCATTTTTGCAATGCTGGGGATCAAACCCTAGCAGCACTCTACCAACTGAGCTAGGACCCAGTCCCTGAATGAGTTTAGCATCCTTATAAAACAGGTTGAATGGCTCTTCCTGAGGTGACTTGTGAAGAGGGTTCGCTACTCTCTTGACCTAGAAACACACACAAAATCATGGAAATCAAGAGGTTCTAATCTTAGTGTTCACTTTAAGCACACCAGTGAAAACTGCCCCTCCCCTTGAAGGGTATATGCTTATCAAAAGGCACCAAGCATTTGAAAGACATCACTTTGAAAAAGCAATGTGGCTGGATGTGGTGGTACATGCCTGTATCCCAGTACTCAGGAGGCCAAGGTAGGAGGATACCAAGTTCCTGGTTGGCCTGGACTATGTAAAGAAGACCCTGCTTCAGGAAAAAAACAAAACAAAGCAAAGCAAAACAAAAAACAAAACAAAATAAAAACGGAAGCAGCAGCAGCAGTAGGTATTATCATACTGGCATTACAATGATGGAGTACCTAGGTGTGCCCAGGCCAAGTAGAGTGGTCAGTGGCCCAAAAAGAGTGCTGAATTTTTGCTGCACATGCTTAAAAATGCAAAGTGAGGTTGAGCCTAAGGGTTTGTTAGGTGCCGTGGAGTTGGTGTCTAACTCATAGCAAACCTCTATACAGCAGGTGAAACACTATTATCAGTGCTTCTCTGCTATTCATAGGGTTTTCAATGGCTGATTGTTTTTTGGAAGTGCGTTGCCAGGTCCTTCTCCCAAGCCTACAGCACCTGGTGTTTTCAGGCAGTCTCCTATCCAAGTACTAACCTGGTCTAATCTTGCTTAACTTCTGAGATCTGACGGGATTGGATGGCAGACTGCCATAGCTGCAGCTCCTAAGGGTTTAGATGTAGATTTGCCTGTCATTGAACATCTCTAAGTGAACACAGTACCTGAGATGCACAGTCACTTATCCACACATGAGCTTCCCCTGCCATGTTGAGATGATCGTCACTGAAAAGGAACAAATTGTTCCTAAATCAGAAGAGGAGGCTCCACAGAAGAAAAAGTTATCCCAGAAGAAACTGAAGAAACAAAAGCTTGTGGCATGGGAGTAGATTCTGCGTAAAATAAATGTAAATAAAAATGGGAAAAAATAGAGATTTTAGGGAACTGCCTTACTCCTTCCACCATGTAAGGACACAGCAATAAGGTACCATCTTGAAACCTGAGAAGGAACGCTGGGGATCATGGCACAAAGTCATTCCAGCAACTCAGGAGGCAAAGTTAGGAGGATTGAGTTCAAGGCCAGAGGCAGCCTGCATTAGCAAGACCTTGTCTCCAAAATAAAAAATAAAAATGAGGCTAGGGGTGCAGCTCAGTGGTGAAGCAGTTGTTTGGCATATGTGAGGCCCTGGGTTCAACCCCCAGTACCAGGGGGGGAAAAAAGCAGAGAAAAAGACTTCTCTGGCTGAATCTGCTGGCATCTTGGTCTTGGATTTCCCACCGTCCAGAACAATAACATTTCTGCTTTTGGTAAATTACCCAATCTAAGGCATTTTCTGGGCTGGGATTTACCTCAGTTGGTAGAGCACTGCGCTGCAGTCTCTGAGGTCCCAAGTTCAATTCCCAGTACCACAAAAATGGGAGAAGGGCCTGGCAATCCACTCTGAAGGCAATCCCGAAACAGCCATTGAAAACCCTATGAGGGTCGCTATGAGTCGGATACAGACTTGACGGCACCTAACAACAACAACAACAAGGCATTTTCTATTATTTAGTTTATTTATTCTATGGTGCTGGGGATGCACAATGCTATGGAAGTGCTTTACCACTGAGCAGTACTCACAGCCCCTAAAGCATTTTCTTATAGCAACCTGAACTAAGTTAATACAACTACTCGAATTTATTTAATTTGAACCCGGTAAGCGTTTAGAACTAAGTTTTTAGTTTATAAGAAATTCAGGGCAAGTCAGGAGTGGTAGTGCATACCTGTAATCCTAGTAATCAGGAGGCTGAAGCAGGAGAATTGACATGAGTTGAAGGCCAGCCTGGTCTACATAGCAAGTTCCAGGCCAGCCTGGGCCACACCTTAAGACCCTGATTTAAAAACTCAAAAATAAAACAAAACAAAAATTCAAAGCATAGAGGAACAACTTAAACAATACTAAGAGGGAGCAACAAACCAAAAAAATCCAGAAGTAAAGTATCTAATCTCGTTCTTCCAACAAGTTGTTATTGTTACGTGCTGTTGAGTTGGGTTCAACTCACAGCGACACTCATACAGCTGATTGTTTCAGGATTGCTTTGGGACTGGATTGCCACCACTGTTCACCCATTTTTGCTGTACTGGGGATTGAACTTAGTTCCTCAGAGAGTGCAGAGTAGCATTCTACCAATAGGGCTAAACCCCTACCCTTTAACAAGCTAGTGTCATGAAAAAGGGAACTATTCTAGAAGACCAGTTGCATTGTATGCCATAGGTTAGATACTGTTATGGAGAAACCAGTTGTGAAGTTCATTTTTGAGATAATTAGGAAATTTTGAATATGGTTTAAGTGTTAGATCACATGAAAAATTTCTAATTTGGAAAGATGGAGATGATTGATTTAAAAAGAGGTTAAAATAGTATTAAAATAAGATCTCATGTTGAGTTTTAAACTCTTACACATTTAAAACTACATACACACAAAGGATCCAGTTATTGCTGGAGTACTGAGTTATTAACATTGGTGTTCTCAGCGTGATAAGAGTTTAATGTTTTTATTATTGTTTCTTATCTACATTTTCTAATTTTCTACAGTTCTTGTGTACTGCTTCTGAAATAACAGGTTACTTAAAATATTTTATATATAATATAAACAAGTGAATACAACTTGAGAATATGAAAAATAAGAAATTGAGAGGAGAGGACTAAATGTCATCCGCTTGAGGATTTTTTTTTTTTTTTTTTTTTTTTTTGTGGTACTGGGGGTTGATCCCCGGGCCTCACGCCTGCATGCTTTGCAAGTGCTGGACCACTGAGCTGCACCCCCAGCCCTTTTATTTTTTTTTCCTTACTTCCTGAGACAGGGTCTCACTAAGTTGCATAGACTTCCTCTAGTCTCGAACTTGCGATCCTCCTGTCTCCGCCTCCCAAGCCGCTGGGATTACAGATGTGAGCCATCACGCCCAGTTTCGTTTGAGGATTTTATGGTAAAAGGAAAGAGAAATGAATCTGTAACTAAAGCAAGAAGTGGGGCAAATGAATTTTTCCTTAAGATAGGGAAAAAATAGCAGTATTTTGTGTTGATCACAATGAGAAGAAGTGGGAAAAACTGACGATAAAGGAGAAAGAATGAAGTTTCCCTATCAGTAGAGAATAGGAGCTGCTCATCAATAGGAGTATGGATAGTTAGTTGAAATAGTTCCAGCTGTCTGGTGCAGTGGCACATGCCTTTAATTCCAGCAACTCAGGAAGCTGAGATAGGAGGATTGCAAGTTTGAGACCAGAGGCAGCCTGTGAAACTTAGCAAGACCTTGTCTCTAAACAAAACAAAACAAACAAAAAATGAGCCTTAGGGTGCAGCCCAATGGTAAGGCACCTGCAAAGTATGTGCCAGGCCCTGGGTTCAACTGCCAAGTACTGAAAAAAAAAAAAAAAAAAAAAAAAAAAAAAAAAAAAAAAAAAAAAAAAAAAAAAAAAAAAAAAAAAAAAAAAAAAAAAAAAAAGAAAGAAAGAAAGAAAGAAAAGATAGAAAGAGAAGGAAAAAGAAACAGTTCCAGCTACATGCTGCTGTGAGAGACATGGAAAACATAAGGCACTGAAAGATAGAATGTAAAAAGATGTACTGTATAGGAAAATACTAATGAAAAGAAATACTAATGAAAGGCACTACTATCTATAGTTATCCCATCTACTCAAGAGGCTGAGGCAAGAAGTGGCAACTTTGAAGCAGAGGCAGCCTGCAAAACTTAATGAGGCCCTGTTTCAAAAAATAAAAAAGGGGCTGAGGGTGCAGCTCAGTGGTGGAGTACCTGTCTAGCATGTATAAAGCTCTGGGTTCAATCTTCAGTACTGAAAAAAAGAAGGAAAAAAAAAAAAAGCACTGCTATAGGAAAAAAGATCTTTTATATATATTAATAAGACTTTCAAGGAGGACACAATTTAAAATTGTATGCATGTAGCCAGACGCGGTGGCACATGCCTGTAATCCCAGCAGCCAGGGAGGTGGAGGCAGGAGGATTGCAAGTTCGAGACCAGAGGTAGTCTGTGTAATTTAGTGAGATCCTGTCTCAAAAAAGTAAAAAAAATGGGCTGGGGGTTCAGCTCAGTGGTCCAGCACTTGCAAAACATGCAAGTGTGAGGCCCTGGGTTCAACCCCCAGTACCGCAAAACAAAACAAAACAAAACAAAAAAAACCAACCAACCAAACAAAAAACTGTATGTATGTAATAGCATCAACGTAGAGTGAAATTTGACAGACTTATAAAGAGAATTTCAGGAATTGGTGAATGCATGGTCAGAGATTTAACCTATCTCTCTGCTCTGGTTTGTACAAGTGCCCCCCCAAGATCTGTGTGTCAAAAGCTTGGTTCCCAGCCCATGGCACTATTGGGAGGTGGTGGAAACTTTAAGAGGTGGGGCTTAATGAAAAGTTTTAGGTCCGAGGAGACATGCTCTTGAAGGCGATTTTGGGACTCCAGCCCTTGCCTTGTTCTTATTTGTTTCCTATCTAAGAGGTCCCCTACATGCCACCGATATTTCAGATACCAGCAGGACCACCCACGGTGACAGGTTTCAGCTGAGCTTTCAGACCAAGACAGACTAGAGACAAGGACCTGGCAGCCCATTCCCATAACACGTAGTCATTGAAAACCTTCTGAATAGCAGAGAAGCACTGTCAAATATAGTGCTGGAAAATGAGCTCTCCAGGCTGGAAGGCATTCAAGAAACCACTAGGGAAGAGTTGCCTCCTCAAAGTAGAGTTGACCTTAATTGTGGGAATGGAGTAAAGCCCCTGAGATCTCCTTTTGCTGATGTGGCACAACTCAAAATAAGAAGAAACATAGTGGCTGCAATACTGGACTCAAACAATAAAAAGATTGTATGCATGGCACAGTGCTTCATTTTGGTGTACATAGAGTTGCTATGAGTCATATCCAACTCAATGGTACCTAACAACAACATCCAAGAGGCGAGTGGTTTTGCTCTACCACATGCTTCTACCATCATAGGCTTCCACAGGTCCAAAGGCTACTGGGTAAACCAATCATGGACTGAAACCTATAAAATCTTGAACCAAAATAACCCTTTTCTCTTTTTAAATTGATTATCTTTGGTATTTGTAATAGTAAGGGAAAACTGACTAATACTCTGTCAGTAATTGACAGATCAAACTGATCAACAATTAACCAGGATACAGAAGACTTGAACAACACAATTAACTGCCTTCATCTATTGAACATACATTGAACAACTCTGTACCCAGCAATTAAAGAGTACATATTCTTTCCAAACACACATGAAACGTTTATAAAAATTGATAACTTACTAAGCCACACACATGCTTTAATAAATACTAAAGAATCAGTATCACACAGACCACATTTTCTGACCACAATGTAATTAAATAAGGAATTAAAACATTAAAAAATATGCATTTAGACATTATAAACTAAAATTTCCTTTTTCTTTTTTTTCTTTTTTTTATGGTACTGGTGGGTTGAATCCAGTGCTTTGCACACACTTTGCAAGTTCTTTATCACCGAGCTGCATCCCCAACCCCTTTTTTAATTTTTTATTTTGAGACAGGGGCTCACAAAGTCACACAGTTGGCCTCTGTCCTTGAACCTTCAATCCTCCTGTCTCCCCCTCCCAAGTCACTGGGATTACATGTGTATGACACCATCCTTGGTTTTAAACACTAAACTTTCAAATATGAATATTCTCCATATTAAGAATTGAGGGTAGTATCTACAGTTGTTGTTAGGTGCCGTTGATTCAGGTCCAACACATAATGACCCTGTGTACAATAGAACAAAGTATTCCCCAACAGGGTGCCGTGTCCAGCACTATGTCAGTGCTTCTCTGTTGTTCATAGGGTTTTAGGTGAGTGATTGTTTCCAGATTGTTTTGGGAGTGGGCTGGTAGGTCCGTCTCTTGTTTTTGTAGTGCTGGGGAATCAAACCCAGGGCCTCAGAGCACACAGAGAAAGCTCTCTACCAACTGAGCTCAACCTCAGCCCAGTATCTAGAGAGGAAGGGGTATATACTTATGGCCAGGCAGATACCTTAAAGGTCTCCAATATATTCCAGACCATGCAGTCCGGTGCACATATGCACATGTGTGCATACACACCCACATGCCCTTACATGCCCAACACAGCCTAAGGGCAACCCATCAAACATGACCCAACAACCTCAAGGACAACAACTCCTATTATTCCCCAAGGAACAATAATCCAAAATCATGCCCAGCAGGTATCCAAAGGCCACATGATGACACAGCCAATCTCCAAGGTCAAAATCTCCCAGTGATGCTTAGTCTTTGAGCTCAGGCTCAATCTTGCTTTAGTGTGGTTCCACATCATCCTACATCAGTGAACTCAATGATAAATGTAACTGCCACCTGTTTCCAGCCTGTGCTCCCTGGGATTCCTTCCATGCAGCAAAGGACTCAGATTCTGCAAGGATTAGAACAGGTTCATGAACACTTGTTTCATTTATGGTAGTGCAGTGCTAAGCATCTATATTCATTGCATCTATGTCTGTTGCATTCCATTTTGCTCACAGCTAAAAACCTCAGTGTAAGGATCTCAGTCATTATCCTCCTTCCTCTGTCTTGTGATTTAGAGAAAGTCAAATGCTACAATCTAGTTTTTAGTCATTTTTGCAGCCCCCCAGCATTTTGCTTACTAAGACATATTCATCTGATTTTATTGATTCATTGAATTTTTCCTAACACTAAGCTTTCCTAAACATCCACATATACATTTAGCATCAATTGCAAAATATGTTTCCTTATATATTTACTGATTATAACAACTTCCCAATTTTAATTCTGGTTAGCAATACCTACCATTAATCACTTCTCTGATAAAATAGATGGGGGAAAACTATCACAATGGCACCATTAAGAAAAGGGATGCCTCCAGGAAAGCAAAGTACTTGACCATTGGTCGTGGAGCTGTGCTCTGTCTTGCTACACAAGTCTATATAGCTAAATGACCAAACCAGCAAGTCTCATGGGCATGGTTGTGTAACTGGCTTCTGGAACAGTGAGTTTCTTGATCACCTACTTGGAGGACTTCCTTTGTATAAGAAGCATCCTTCGGGACTGCTCCACAGATGAGTGGGTAGGGCTTCCTGCTGAGAGCTGCACAGGTTGAGTATCCACTTCTTACTATTGTTGTCATCCTTTGTATGTGAGTCTGGGACTGAATCTTCCTGCAGCATTGGCTTAAGGAAGTCTAGCCAGGCTTGATGTTGCATACCTGTAATTCCACTCAGGAGGCCTAGGCAGGAGGATTGTGAATTCAAGGCCAGCCTGTCTCAACACAAACAAACAAAACAGGCATCTGTCTGCCAACATTATTTATTTTTTCCACTGGTATTGCAATTCCTAAAAGACCTCAGCAGCCTGAGTGTTTCATTTGAGAGATTTCTGCTAGAAAATACAAACTAGGAATTTAGTCTTTCTTAGATAATTCCCAGGTCTGGTAAAGGATCAGAGCTGGGTTTGCTTAGTGGGTTCTGCTCATTCAACCCAATTCCTCTCCAATCAAGGGCCTTAGCCTCAGGCTATGGATGGTGAACATGAAAGTGGAGGTATCTAATGGGAGCCTTTCTTCTCTAATCTGCTTTGGAAGGCTAACTCTGCACTCTTGCAGCCTCCCCCTGGTGGATTCTTTTAAAAGGGGAAACAATTTCACATTTGTCCAGCAGAGGGGGCTCAGTGGGAGATAGAGACCAAAAGTTTGGGATTTTAAACGAACTTTCACTTCTCTTATAGTCCACATTCAATCCCAGGAAATTGTATGTGTCCTGCCTTCAAAATACATTCAGTATCTGACCACCTCTCTATACCTTCAGTGATGTGGCTCTAGCCTGAGCTCCTTCATTTTCTCACCTGTTCACTGCAGGGACCTCCTGTTGCTTGTCCTCCTTTTACTTCTTATCTGTCCTTGACTCAACAGCCAGAGAGATCTTAAAATATTAGGGTTACATCACTCTTCCGCTCAAACTGGGCAATGGCTTCCCATTTGGTCTCAAAGTCAATGTCCTTCTTGTTCCTCAATTGCTCCTGGATCTACTTTCCTTCAACTTGCCTCTGGATATTGTGTTCCAGCTCCTGCTTACCTGTTGGCTGTGAGCTGAACACATAGGCATGCTCTTGCTCTTGCCCTTTGTATCCATGTAGATTACTTGCTAATTTCTTTAAGAATTTGCTCTTTTCTTTTCAAGGAGGCTTGCCTGATTTCCCTATTTAAAATTGCAATTACTGTTTCTTTTGTCATTGTTGTTAGGTGGAATCAAATTGGTCTCAACTCATAGTGACCCTATGTACAAGAGAACAAAACACTCCCTGACACTGTGCCACTGGGCACATGATCTTTTGTATGCTTAAGCCCATTGTTGCAGCCACTGTGCCAGTCCATCTAGTAGAAAGTCTTCCTTTTTTTCATTGAACTGCTACTGTCCCAAACATTATGTTCTTTTCCAGGGATTGATGCCTCCTGAAAACATATCCAGAATGCATAAGATACAGTCTAGCCATCCTTGCCTCCAAGGAGCACTCTGATTGCATGTCTTTTAGGACAGATCTGTTGGTTCTTTGGCTATGATATATTCAATATTTGTCTCCAGCACCATAATTCAAAAGCATCAGTTCTTCTCCTGTATCCCTTATTAAACATTCAGCTTTCGCAACCATGTGATGCAAACCATTTCTCTACTCTCCCTAAATCTCTTACCCTGCTGTGTTATTTCCTCTAGAGGACTGTACTCAGCACTTTTTAAACATACCATTCTATTCTATGATAACAAACAAATACAATTATTACTTATGTTTACTATTTATTCTCTTTAATCCTTCTACAATTTAAGCTCCTTGAGGGCAGGATCTTTGCCTGTTTTTTTCCTGGCACAGCATAGTTGCTCACTCAGGAAATAGCTATTGAATGAATGAATCAATACACTCATTACAATAGCCAAAATCTTATGGCTTTCTAGTCAATTCTGTCACTTCATTTTTTGGTGGAGTAGAGGCTTGTTATGTGGAAGTTTCCTCACCATCAGGCCCCACCTCCCTCCCTAGATGGTACTACAAATACTCCAGCTTTGCCACATCTCTCACTGGTGTCTCACAAGCCTGTACGTCTACAGTGCTGTTCCCCCTGCCCAGAATGACTTTCCTCTCCAGTGCTGCCTGAAAAACTCAAACATATCCCTCGATGCTCAGCCTGACTGTCACCTCCCCTATAATGACTTCCCTCATTGCTACAACATTTGCTTTTTCCTGGTGCTTGCATAGGACTTGGTGCACACATCTGTTTCAGCAGTCTTGGAACTGAACTGTGACAGTGTGCTTATGTGTCCTAGTCATGGTGACAACATGGTGACCTCCTAGAGGTATTTACTCTTTGTTCCCAGAGTATATATGTGATGCTTGGTGTAGGAAGGTGTTCAGTAAATGTGAGCCATGGGGCTATCTCAGCTCCCTATCTGCATATTCCAGGAGCAACCTCTAGAGGGCAGCCTCACATAGCACTTGGCTTCTCTAGCCTCTGCACAGTTGCTTTGTTTTATACCATCGCAGTTCAGATGGATGGACAGAAGATGGTATGGGTGGATGGCTGGGTAGGTGGATGGGTGGATGGATGGAGAGGCGAATGGATTGATAGTTTGGGCGAAAAAATCCAGATTGGTTCTGGAGTTAATAATCTCTGGGTTTAACCAAGCAGCCTCTCACCAGAGGCACCATTGGCCCATCCTTTGGACATATAGCCTTCGGGCCTAGAGACTATGACTAAAGCCTGGAAAAGACTTGCTGGTTTTAAAATGAAAAAGAAAATTGCAATGTGGAATTGGATAAATATTTAAACAAAGATCTACAAAACAAAATATCCAATTAGCTGCAACTCAACTTCGGTATAGTTTATATATAAACAACATTTCATGTGTTATATTGGCTACATTTTACTTTTACTTTTCTTTTTTTTTTTTTTTTTTTTTTCCTGTAGTACTTGGAAGTTGAATCTAGGCCCTCATGTATGCTTTGCAAGCACTCTACTACCCCCAACCCATTTTTTATTTTTTATTTTGAGACATGGTCTTGCTAAGTTACACAGGCTGCCTCTAGCCTCAAACCTGTTATCCTCCTGCCTACGCCTCCCAAGTTGCTGGGATTACAGGCTGTTTGTTTTTTGTTTTTTGGTGGGGGAGATTTGAGACAGAGTCTCATTGTGTAGCCCAGGCTGTCCTGGAACTTGCTATGGAACAGGCTGGCCTCAATCTCATGTTAATCGTCCTGCCTCAGCCTCCTGAGTGCCTGGATTATAGGTGCGCACCACTACGCCCTGCCATTTTACTATTTTTGACATGATGAGGATACATCTAAAGTGTCAAGGGCTCTTAATGCTCTGAAAAAGCCCTGGCAGGGAGCAATCATAATGGAATATTAAGTTGAACTGCAGACTCCCAACCAAAGGTTCAGGGCACTGCTTAGAATTAGCTTAGGAGGGCTGAGTCTGAGGCTACAAGTTGTCTCCCTCTCTCTGAGGTCCAGGAGCCAAGTCTGCTGAGGTAAAATTTAGTCACACAGGTTGCCCTTGCCTCCAGCTTCTTTCAAGGTAAGTTAGGGGGGCAAGATTTGATTCATTTAGGTTCCCAAACTGAATAGACAATGAATAGGAAGAGGCTCTGTTCTCTGGGACTCCTGGTTTTGGGGAAAAGATAAGAGAAGAATCAATGGCTGTGAATTCAAGTCCCAAACAGTCAGACTCCAACATGCTGGAGGGAAGAGGCAGAATTTTGAACAGGGCCCAAGGTGAGCCAGCTTTCTCAGGCCATACTTAGAGTACCTGGAGCATCCTGAAGGAGTAGGAGAGAAGGAAAAGGAAGCTAGAGAACATGTCCCTCGAGCCTTACAGAATTCCTGGGCAATTACTGCCTCCAATTTACACACAAATGGACTGAAGTTCAGGGTGCTGACCATGATAATAGGCACCCCTACGTGTCTGTCTGTCTGTCTGTCAGTTTACCATAGTGTGGAGGCGTGCATGTTGCTGTGATGCTGAAAGCTATGCTACCAGTATTATACACACCTGCAGGGTCACTCATAGTGGAAAGGTTTCAGTTGAGCTTCCAGACTAAGACAGTCTAGGACTTGGCAGTCCACTCCAGAAATAATTAGCCATTGAAAACCCTATGAATAGCAGAGAAACACTGTCAGATATAGTGCCAGAAAATGAGCCTTCCAGGTTGGAAGGCACTCAAAAGACGACTGGGGAAGAGTTGCCTCATCAAAATGGAGTCTACCTTAATGATGGAAATGGAATAGAGCCCCAGGGACCTCCATTTGCTGATATACACAACTCAAAAGGAGAAGGAACAACTGTAAACATCCATTAATGATTGGAACATGGAATGTATATAGTATGAATCTAGGCAAATTAGAAATCCTCAAAAGGGAAATGGAATGCATAAACATTGATGTTCTAGGTATCAGTGAGATAAAATGGACTGGTATGGGCCATTTTGATTCAGATAATCATATGGTCTACTATGCTAAAAATGACAGATTAAGGAGAAAGGAGGTTACATTTATCATCAAAAAAGACATCTCAAGATCTGAACTGAAGTACAATGCTGTCAGTGATAGGATAATACCCATACACCTACAAGGAAGGCCAGTTCATATAACTATTATTCAAGTTCATGCACTCACTAGTAAGGCCACAAATGAAGATAGGGAAGTTTTTCCCAGCTTCTGCAACCTGAAATAGATTGAAGATGCAATCAGGGTGTACAGATAATTACTGGGGCAGGAATGCAAAAGTTGGAAACAAATAAGAAGGATCACTAGCTGGAAAATATGGCCTTGGTAACAGAAATGATGCTGGAGATTGCATGACAGAATTTTGTCAGAACAATGACCTTTTCATGGCAAATACATTTTTTCACCAACATAAATGGTGACTATACACATGGAATCCACCAGCTGGAACATACAGGAATCAAATTGAGTACATTTGTGGAAAAAGATGATGGAAAACCTCCATATCAAATGTCAGAACAAGACCAGGTGCTGATTGTGTAGCAGACCATCAACTGCTCATATGCAGTATCAAAATGAAACTGAAGAAAATTAGAACAAGTGTATGAGAGCCAAGGTATGACCCTGAGTATATCCCACTTGAATTCAGAGAACACCTCAAGAACAGGTATCATGCATTAGACACTAATGATAGAAGACCAGATAAGTTGTGGCATGACATCAAAGACATCATTCATGAGGAAAGCAAAAGGTTATTTAAAAAACAGGAAAAAAGAAGAGACCAAATTACATGTCAAAAGAGACTCTGAAACTTGCCCTTGAACATCAAGCAGATAAAGTAAAAGGAAGCCATGATGAAGTTAAGGAACTAAGCAGAAGATTTCAAAGGACGGCTCAAGAAGAAAAAATCAAACATAATGACATGTGCAAAGAGCTGGAGATAGAAAACCAAAAGAGAAGAACATGCTCTGTTTTTCTCAAGATTAAGGAATTGAAGAAAAAATTCAAGCCTTGAGTGGCAATAGTGAAGGATTCTACAGGGAAAATATTAAATAACACCGGAAACATTAAAAGAACATGGAAGAAATACAGACTCATTATACCAAAAAGAAGTAGTAGATGACCAATCATTTCAAGAGGTTGCATGTGATCAGGAACAAATGGTACTGAAGGACAAAGTGGAAGCTGCCTTGAAGGAATTGGTGAAACACAAGGCTCCAGGAATTGATGGAATACTAATAGAGAAGTTTCAACAAACTGATGCAGCACTGGAGGTGCTAATTTGTTTATGCAAAGAGATTTGGAAAACAGCTGCCTGGCCAGCTGACTGGAAGAGATCCATATCTGTGCCTATACCCAAGAAAGGGAATCCAATCCAATGTGGAAATTATTGAACAATATCATTAATATCACCAGCAAGCAGAACTTTGCTAAAGATCATTCAAAAGTGACTGTAGCAGTATATAGATAGAGAACTGCTAGAAAATCAAGCTGGATTAAGAAGAGGGCATGGGACCAGGGACATGATTGCTGATGTCAGATGGATATTAGCTGAAAGCAGAGAATACCAGAAGATGTCTATCTATGTTTTATCGACTATGCAAAGGCATTTGACTGTGTGGATCATAACAAATTATGGGTAACACTGTGAAGAATGGGAATACCAGAGCACTTAATTGTACCCATGAGGAATCTGTGCATGGACCAGGAAGCAACTCTTTGAACAGAACAAGGAAACACCCCCTGGTTTAAAGTTGAGAAAGTTGTGCATCAGGGCTGTACCCTTTCACAGTACCTATTCAATCTCTATGCTGAGCAAATAATCTGAGAAGCTGGACTTTATGAAGAAGAACACAGCATCATGTTTGGAGGAAGACTCATTAACAACCTGTGTTATGCAGACGACACATTCTGCTTTTTGAAAGTGAATAGGATTTGAAACATTTACTGATGAAGATCAAAGAACTCAGCTTTCAGTATGGATTGCCCCTCAATGTCAATGAAACAAAAATCTTTACAACTGGGTCAGTAAGCAACTTCATGATAAATGGAGAAAAGATTGAAGTTGTCCAAGATTTTGCTTTACTGTGTTCTACAATCAACACTTATGGAAGCAGCAGTTAAGAAATCAAAAGACACATTGATTGCATTGGGGAAAGCTGTTGCAAAAGACCTCTTTAAAGTACGAAAAGTAAAGATGTCACATTGAAGATGAAGGTGCGTATAACTTATGCCATGGGATTTTCAATTGCATCATGTGGTTGTGAAAGCTGACATTGAATAAGGAAGAAAGAAATTGATGCTTTTGAATTATGGTGCTGGAAATGAATATTGAATATACCATGAACTGCCAAAAGAACCAACAAATCTTTCCTAGGAGTGCAACCAGAGTGCTCCTTAGAAGTAAGGATGACTAGACTGTGTCTTGTGTAATTTGGACATGTTGTCAGGAGGTACTAATCCCTGGAGAAAGACATCATGTTTGGGAGAGTGGCAAGTCAATGAAAAATAAGAAGATCCTCAACTAGATGGATTGACACAGTGTCTGCAACAATGGGCTTAAACATAAAAAAGATCATGTGCCTGTCACAGAATCCAGGAGTGTTTCGTTCTGTTGTACATAGGGTCATTATGAGTTGAACCCGGCTCAATGGCACTTATCAACATCTTGGAGGCAGACCTTGTGCTAATCCCACACATTGTCTCATTTCATCCCCTAGTGACCCTCCTGAGCAGTAGATGTTATTAGTCTCATTTAAGGAGGTTAAGTAAATTGTTGAGTGAAAAGAGTCAGGATTCAAGGCCAAGGCTGTCTTACCTGAAAGCCTGTGCTCCTAATCACATCATACCCCCTTTCAAAGTGATGTGCCCAATTTCACAGGGCTGTTAACTAAGTGGCTGAGTGAGATATTTATTGAGGACTTACAAGAAATGTGTCAGGCATCATTTTTTCTTTCTTACGTTACTTGAGGGCTGAACCTAGGGCTTCAAGACAGGGACTCACTAAAGTACAAACGCTGCATCTGGCCTCACACTTGCCGTCCTCCTACCTCCACCTCCTTAGTCATTGGGATTATAGGCATGTGCCACTGCGCCAAGCTGTAAGGCACCATTCTAAATGCTTTCTATCAGCATTTTATGAATGGGGAAACTGAGGCCAAGAGAAGTTAAGTAGCTTGTCTAAGGTTGTACCGACAGACATTCTGGTTCCAGGGACCGGCCTCTTGACCACGATGACCTGCTGGCTTGTCTATTTCATGGAGGGGTGAGGAATGAGGCTGTCAAAACTCAGAGACAGGAGCAGTGGAATAGAGACTTGGAGCAGGGGATGGGGGGTACGTAAGGTGAAAATGAAGAGGTAGGTGGAACACGGAGAGCATGCAGACATTCAGTGCTTTCTCTGCTGTTTCCCCAGGAGTTCAATGCTCAGGTTCTGTCAAAATCACGAGAGCATACTATCTCCCCAAATATCATGCCCTTAAAAGGAATGGAGTAGCCAGGCTCCAGGAGGAATTTCCCAACAGCGAACGATGTGGAGCTCTGAGCACTTTATCTTTCTTCCCAACATAGGCTTTCATCTGGGGTGGTCATTTCTGGAAGAGGGGCCTGCATACAATACCCTGGTGACAGGCAGGCCTTTTGGGCTATTGGGGTGGGGGCTGAACCCAGGGCCTCACACCCTGCATAGTTTGCAAGTGCTCTGTCACTGAGCTGCATCCCCAGCCCCTTTTTTAAAAAACTGAGACAGGAACTCACTAGGTTATGCAGGATGCCTCTTACCTCCACCTACCAACTTGCTGAGATTACAGGTGTGCGCCACCACCCAGTCTTTCCAGCTTTTTGTATTTATGATAGTCGATGACCAATGCCAGACCCTGCATTTCCAAGATCCCCACTTATAGCTGTTTCCTGGGCCTGAGTAAATTCTAGGCCCTGACCCCAGCCTGCCCACTATGTAATACAAACCATTGCTTCTCTGGGTGAGTGGGAGATGAACTGCAAAAACTCCTCCAGGAAGGAAAGAAGGGAGGGAGGTTGAGAGGGCAGGGTGGGGCTGGGTGAAGCAACAGGGAGGGCATCCCCAAGACAGAGGATGTGCCTGGATGGTCAGCAGGGCCCCTTTAGGGAAGATATTTCCCAGCCTGAAGGGAAACTAGAAGGCCAGGCTACTGGCAAAGAAAGAGTTATTGAGACTAGCTGAGAGAATGGCAAGACTTGGAGGCTCTGGCCAAGCAGTTCTTATCTTCAGGGAAGTTTGAGAGTTATTGTGACTTGCAGGGAATTTCCTGGACTATGAACTTTATTGCACTGAAGACAAAGTGGCTGGGTGGGAGGAAATTTGCCTCAGGCTCCGCACCCACCTATCCCACTCCTCCACCACTGGGTCTGCCATTTCCCCAAATGGTTCAGTGCTAAAACCCCACACTCTGGTCCAACCTGGCTTCTTATAGTTGTGTGAGCTTCACCAAGTCCTTATCCTCTCTAAGCCATGGCTCCCTCACCTGTAATAGCACATATTTATAGTAAGTGCTCAATATACATTGTGTGTTTGTAATTCCAGTGACTCAGGAGGCTGAGGTAGGAGAGTTGTGAGATCAAGGCCCAAGGCAGCCTGCAAAATTTAGCAAGACCCTGTCTCAAGATAAAAAGTAAAATAGGGGCTAAAGGTGCAGTTCAGTGGTAGAGAGCTTGCCTAGCATGTGCAAGAGCTTGGGTTCAACCCCTAGTTGTGCAAAAAAATTAGAAGTAAATGATGAGTCCAGGAGGCAGAGATTGCACCAAAGGGAAAGAACCGAGAACAGAGTCTGTCCCTGCTCTTGGGTGATGGTTAGGGGAGCAACATGGGAATACATAAAAATAAATAAATAAATACACAAATAAATAAGCAGTTGGTTAAATGCAGGGAGCCAAAGAACCAATCTTGGAAACAATGTCTACTTACTCCTTATAGTACATTTTATCACTTTTTTACATTGGTTTTCTTCTTCCTGGTCTGATTTTTTATGTTTGTTTGTTTATTGTTGTGGTTGTTGTTTGCAACAGGTTCTCACTATGCAGCCCAGGTTGGCCTTGAGCTCTTCCTGCCTCAGCTTCCCCAGTGCTGGGATTACAGGCATGCATTACCTTGCCTGATTCTCTGTTTTGAGATGATATTCAATGAATGTGTGTCACTAGGGATCCACAGGCTGATGACGAAAGCAGGGGTCAGGTACAAGGTGACAAGTAGGACCTTGGGTCAGAATGTGTTCTGAGCCCACTGGCAGATACCAGAGAACAGATCATTTTATTATGAAAGCAGAGAAGAGGGTGCAGGGTCTGGATTGTGCTGGCTGAAGACTAGGCAAGGTTCACTGAGACAATAGCCTTCACCAGGCCCCTCTCTACTCAAGATTCAGAGAAGGAGGTGTCCAGACAGATAAGGCTTCCAGTTATAATTTGAAGGAGATTAGTGGCTGAGTTTAGAGGATTTAAAAAGGAGGAAAGGATAAGCACCAAGATGTATCAAGGCAGAGAAAGTTCTGGGGAGCTTATAGATATCCTCTTTTTAGAGCAGAGAACAATATCCTGGAGAGCAGATGTCCAATAATGGGTCAGACTCTGACGACAGATGTGAAATATTGACCCAGTGAAACTCTGCTGTTTGCACAGGCCAAACCCATGAGGCAGCTTCCAGGGAAGGAGGTACCAGAAAGTGCCCTAGGCTGGAGGTCATCTGGCACACTCCCAGGAGCTCTCCCTAACTCAGTCTTCCTAACTTAGGACAGGACAGATCCCCAGAAGGATTTAGAGAGGATGTTTGTGTTAGAAATGGAGAGTGGCTTGCGTGCGAGCATGCACGCGCACACACACACACACACACACACACACACACACACACACACACACACAGAGGAGCCTTTTCTTTTTTAAGGGGTGCTAGGGGATTTACATAGCCTTTTTTTTTTAAGCTCACCTATTATTTGGTTGACATAACTATACTTGATTTGAATTTTTCTGCTTTGCACTTTTCTAATACTTTGAGTATAAATTAGTTTTTTTTAAATAGAGGAAATAAGCTTATCTGAATGTCAACAGTAAATTCTTAAATCAAAGAAATCAGCCCTATCCTCTCGTATTTGACACTATTAAACTCACTTTTTATTTTCTTCCTTCTTTCTTTTCTTTTCTCTATTTTCTTTTTCTTTTTTCTTTCTTCCTTTTTCTTTCCTTTTCTTCTTTCTCTTTCTTTCTTTCTTCTTTTCTTTTTCTTCTCTCCTTTTTGTTTTCTTTTCTTTTTTCTTTTCTTGTGACAGGATACAGATGTATAGCGCAGGCTGCCCTGGAACTCTCTACATAGTCCAAGGTGGCTTCAAACTCATGTTGATATTCCTGCCTCAGCCTTCCAAGTGCCAGGATTATAGGTATGTGCCACCATGCCTGGCTTTTGAACTCACTTTCTGATGCTATTTTCTTGCTTGATTTTCTGGCTGTTGCTTCTCTCTGTCTCCCTCCCTTCCACCTTTCTTTCCTTCCTTCTTCCTTCCTTCCTTTCTTTCCTTTTCCCCACTTTTTTTGAATGGCTTCTGGTGCCCTGCCCAACCCCTAAAGTTGATATGATTCTGTACCTATTCTCAGCTTACTGTGCCCACCCTTTCCATCTATTTTCCAGGTTGGTTTATTCACTCCCATGGCTTCAGGTACACCCCTCATATCAATAAGAACATGCAGCTCCAATCCAGTTTGTTGCTGAAACATTTGTCCAATTGTCTACTGACTATTCCTACAAGTCTCTCAAATTCAACATGCTTAAAACTTAAACTTCTATTTCTGAAGGCTCATTTTCCTTTTGGGTTGTATATTTTGGTTGCCTGGGTCAGAACCCTAATAAACATCTCTTCTTTTTAAATTATTATTTATTTTTATTTTACCTTTTTTTTTTTTTTTCTAAACAGGGTCTCTCTATGTTGCCCAGGCTAGCCCTGAACTCCTGGGTTCAGGTGATCCTCCCACCTCAGCCTCCTAGGTAGCTGTGACTACAGTTGTGTGCCACCTTTGCCTGGCTAGTACTCATCTGGTATTCCTTTTTACTTCTCTGTTGTGGGTTGAATGTGGTCTCCCAAGAGTGATCTTAATCTCTAGAACCTGTGATTATCATCTTACATGGCTAAAGAGTATTATCTAAAAGTACATGTCAAATGATGTGACCAGATTAAAGATCTTGAGGGAAAGTACTTATGCTGGATCATCCAGGTGGGCTTTAAATCTAATGAAAGTGTCCCTTTAAAAGAGATACAAAGAAAAGAGCACACACCAAGAAGAGGAGGTGGCACTGAGACCACGGAAGCAGATTTTGTAGTGATGCCACAAGTCAGGAAGGCCAACAGCCACCAAAAACCATGTTGTCCCCTAAAGCTTGGGGGAGAAGCCTCTTCTCTCACTGTGCCCTGCTTCTTGTTGTTGTTAGGTGCCACTGAGTTGAGTCCAACTCATAGCAACCCTATGTACAACAGAACAAAACACTCCCTAATTCTGTGCCAGGCACAGGACCTTATTTATGTTTAAGTCCATTGTTGCAGCCACTGTGTCAATCCATCTGGTCGGGGGGTTTCCTTTTTTTCGTTGACCTGCCACTCTCCCAAACATGAGGTGTTTCTCCAGGGGTTGGTTCTTCCTGACTACATGTCCAAAATATGTAAGATGCAGCCTAGCCATCCTTGCTTCCAAGGAGCACTCTGGTTGCACTTGTTCTAGGACAAATCTGTTGGTTCTTTTGGCAGCTCATGGTATATTCAATAATTGTCTCCTGCTCTTATCTCATAGGTGGTTACAGTTCCCTCACCTCAGTATGCTCTTTGAACTTTTTGTTATTTTCTGTTTTTGAGACAGCATCTATCTACATAGCCCAGGCTGGCATTGAACTGTCTATACTCCTACCTCTGTCTTCTGAGTGCTTGGATTATAGGAGTGTGCCAGTACACCTGGGTTTGAATTCTTCCTTTCTTAAAACTTAAACTTTCAATTTTGAGATAATTTTAGATTAACATGCAGTTGTAAAATAAATAATATAGGGAGATCTCCTGTACCCTTTATAGTTTCCTCCAATGGTAACATCTTGCAAAACCTGAGTACAATGACAATCAGGATGCCAACATTGATACAATCCATAAATCTTGTTCAGATTTCCCCAATTTTACTTGTTCTCATTTGTGTATTTAGTTCTATTCAATTATATATCCTTTTTATGTTTTAATTTTTATTTCTTGCGGTGCTGGAGATCAAACCCAGTGGCAGGCAAATACTCTATTACTGAGCTATATAACCCCATCCCTAAATGCATTCTAAATTTAGCATAATTCTTTGGAGATTTCAACCAAATTGTGGCATATATCAATAGTTCCTTTTTATTGCTGAGTAGTATTTCATCTTGTGCCTTTTGTTTGTTTGTTTGTTTGTTTACTGTGTCCTCCCAATTTTCTTGACCTAATGTGGGCCAGTATATGCCTACTAGCCATGGCTGAATAAGAAGTGAGCACTGGTCCATGCTAGCTGGGCCAATGAGTCCTTTCCTCAGAGAATCTAAAGTTAGACCAAGAGATTCTCATTCTTACAAAACCTCAGTTTTTAAAAGGGGGTGTATTAACAACTTTTCTTTTCAAATACCTCACAAAAATGACTTACAGAAACAGGATTCATTTTGGCTCATGGTTTTAGAGGTGTGAGTCCATCATGGCTGGGAAGTTGTGGTGTAGCAGAGCAGTTCATCTCATAGTGTACCTGAAGCAGAAAAAAGGGTATAAAGAAGGAGGCCAGGAGGCCGGGCGTGGTGGCACATGCCTGTAATCCCAGTGGCTTGGGAGGCGGAGGCGGGAGGATAGCAAGTTCGAGACCAGAGGCAGTCTGCGTAATTTAGCAAGACCCTGTCTCAAAAAGTAAAAAAAAAAAAAAAAAAAGGGCTGAGGTGCAGCTCGGTGGTCCAGCTCTTGCAGAGCATGCAGGCGTGAGGCCCTGGGTTCAACCCCCAGTACCGCAAAAAAAAAAAAAAAAAAAAAAAGAAGGAGGCCAGGGTAAGAGATAGCCCCTAAAGAAAGAGCCCAGTGACTTACTTCCTCTACCTCCTACCTTTCACTACCTCCCAATAATATCATATTATGAATCCATCAAGGGCTTAATCCATTCATCACTTTAGAGCCCTCATGATCTAATCAGCTCTGGAAATGCCATCACAGACACACCTAATTATTGCTGTTGTTAGGTGTCATTGAGTTGGTGTCTGACTCATAGAGAGACCCTATGTACAAGAGACAAAACACTATTGTCATGCTTCTCTACTATTCATAGGGTTTTCAATTGCTGATTGTTTTTTGGGAGTGGGTTGCCAGGTCCTTCTCTCAAGCCTACAGCACCTGGTCTTCCCAGGTGGTCTCCCATCCAAGTACTAACTAGGCCCTACCCTTAGCTTCTGAGATTGAATGCCACAGTGGTGTGGCTATGGGATACACCCAGAAGTATGCTTTATTAATCCCCTAGGCATCTCTCAATCAGGCTGACAATGAAGATTAACCATCACAAGGGTAATGGGGTAGCTTAAAAAAAGGGTTATTGCCAGCAACCATTTTGTCCAGGCGACAAAGATGACCTACAATGAAACAAAAATGAGGAGAGGCAGAGACACAGGACAAGAAATGGAAAGGGAAGTTGTGTGCTACCTAGAGTTCCAGCCCCTAGTGCTGGGAGTCTTGCAGTCTGGGATTCTGAGATACTCCTATATCCTATATCCACCACCCTTCTCTCACCCTCACCCCTACTCCTTATTAGTTCACATGAGGTTATTAGATGTGACTCAACTAGACTGTGGTCTCTCTTGGGACAGAAATAGATTTCTTCTTACCTTCTAGTACTTTCACTTAAAAATCCTTTGCATTCTGAGTCTGCTTCTTCCTCCCCTTTTGCAGAGACCTTCAGAGTATTCTCCCCAAGTCTGTCAGGCACCTCTGTGCCTCCACCTCCTCTAAAACAAATTTCTGTGTGAACGCATCACTAACTTAGGTTTTGAAAACATCTGTATTAACATAGAGATCCTATAGCCCTTATGTTCTAAGGTTGGAGAATGACTTCCCTTATCTTTGTGTCCTGAAATTGCTTTTATGGGTGGTTATCTTCTTTCCCTATTAGATGGGGAGACCACTGAAACCTGAGACTTCCTCAGTAGTTTGAGTCCCCTGAGGTCAGAGATAATGTCTTCATTAATCTTGTAGACCTCTCAGGGGAAGAACTAGCTCTTTCTAAAATCCTGGCCTAAGCACACTGTGGGTGCTCAACAAATGTTGATTGACTGAGTAAATAATAAACTTAGTTCCCTGAAGTATCATATTCTTTCTTTCCACAGGGAGAAAGTAATAACATTAGGTAGAGCAGGCTGGATCTCTTAATGTGATTACCTGGGATTTGTGGGCTGGTGAATCTTTTCTCTAACTTTATTGGGCATATCTAGCTCCAGAACAGATAGTCCTCAACAGAAACCACTAATCCTGCTGGCCAAATGGTGGACCATCGCTGATTGCCTTGACCTTGTTAATCTTGATTCTATCATAGCTGAAGATGCTGACTTCAGCTCAAGACAGAGAACTTAATATGGTTGTGGCAGTGTTTGGACTGAGATAAGCATAATATACCCAAGTTTAACAGTACTGAGCTTGTTCTGTGTCTGTTTTCTATCCGTCATGAGCCAATATAACCTTAGTAACTTATTTAGGCCTACAGCCTGTAGCACTGTGGCTTCTGATCCTGCCAGATCTCAAGGCTTCTGATCCTGCCAGATCTCAAGGCTAAGCAGGGCCAGGCCTGGTTAACACTTGGATAGGAGACTGTCTGGGAACACCAGATAGGCTTGGGAAGGACCTGGCAATCTACTCCCAAAAATCAATCCACAATTGAAAACCCTATGAAGAACAGAGAAGCCCTGATAATAGTGTTTCTCCTGTTGTATGTAGGGTTGCTTGCTATGAATTAGATACTGACTTGACAGCACCTAATAAAAATAACTTACTTAGAGACAGGGTCTCACTGTCAGTACATATCCCAGGCTGGCCTCCAATTTGACATCCTCTTGCCTTAGCCTCCTGAATAATGGGATTGCAGCCATGTGCCACCATACCAACCAAAAACTTTTTTCTTTTGGTGTTGGAGATTGAACTTAGGATCTCACATGCTAGATAAAATACTCTACTAGTGAGCTATATCCCCAGCCCATGAGTTACTTTTTTAACATTTTAAAATATGACAATTTGAAATATAATTCACATAGCATAAAGTACATCCATTTATAGGGCATAATTCAATGGTTTTTAGTATATTCAGAGTTGTACAACTATCTCCATGATCCATATAATTTTTTTTTTTTAACTCACAAAAGAAACTCCACACAGGCCAGGAGCAGTGGCGCACACCTGTAATCCCAGCCACTCAGGAAGCATAGGCAGGAGGATTATAAGTTTGAGGTAGAGGCAACCTGTATAATTTCGTGAGACCCTCTCTCAAGATAAACAATTAAAAAGGGGGGGGGGTTGGGTGTGCAGTTCAGTGGTAGAACACTTGTTTTTTGTTTGTTTGTTTGTTATTTTGGTTTTTTGTTTGTTTGTTTGTTTATTAGGGGCTAAGGTTTAGCTCAGTTGGTAGAATACTGCTCTGTGCTGAGGCCCTGTGTTTGAACCCCAGCACCACAAAAATGGAAGCATGTGGCACCCCACTCCCAAAGAAATCTCGAAGCAATCAGCCATTGAAAACCCTATGAATAGCAGAGAAACACTAATAGTTTCAGGCATGGCAGTGTCAGGGAGTGTTTCGTTTTGTTGCATATAGGATCGCTTTGAGTCAGACCCAACTCGATGTCATTTAACAACAACATTGGTTTATTATTGTAACAAACAGACCTCACTAACGTAAGAGGTTAAAAATAGGAGATTGGGGCAGTATAGGAAAATTCTGTACTTTCCACTTAAGTTTGCTATAAACCTAAAACTGCTATAAAAACAGACTTAAAAAACCATGCTGGCTATGCCACTGGATATCATCTCCTGAAACAAAGCTGTCTGTCTCTTTGTTCTAGTCCAGCACCAACATTTTCTCTCTGCCCACACTTATCAAAGGGATTATGTGAAAGGAGAGGAATACTAAACACATAGCAGATGGAAGGGAACAGATTAGAAGTTTGAGCAACTCATCAATCAATGGCAAATCTCTGCTGGGAGGCAGTCTGACTTCTGAAGCCAATGAAACCAAAGGGAGGTTCCCGAAAGCCAACATCTAATCTGAGGATCTAGCAGAAGCCCCCGGCTGAATTAAAAGGCAAAGCCCATGCTCGGTAAGAAAGCAGCATAAATACCACAGGGAGCAGCAACACTGAAGGACAAAGAAGGTTCTTGGGAAAACCCAACTGAACCTAGAAGATCACAGTAACTGACAGTAACCTTGACTTTGCCAGGCACCATAGGAGTCCTTAGAGTGAAGGCTACATTTGGTCCTCATTGGAATCAACAGCTGCATTCCTACATTCCGCACTTCACAAAAGGAAGGTAGCTTATCCCAAAAATTCTGCTGCTTAAAACTTCCATCTGTGCTTTATTTGTGGGTCTCAGATATTAAATCCAACTTTCTTTATTTTAGTGCTGAGGATAGAATCCCAGGCCTCACACATGCTGGGCAAGTGCTCTAAGTGGTAGAACACTGGTAAAGTATGTGTAAGGCCCTAGGTTTAGCCCCTGAGGACCGCAAAAAAAGAAAGAAAGAAAGAAAGAAAGAAAGAAAGAAAGAAAGAAAGACTCCATACATGTTAGCAGTCACTCCCCATTGCCTCTGAACTCTAGGATACCATGTCATTTTTATAGATCCCCCTATTTGGGACATTTCGGATAAACAGAATTATACAGTATATAAAAACAAACAAGAAAACATAAAAAACACAAAATTACACAACATGCGGTCATGTATGACTGGTTTCTTTCATTGATCATGTTTTCACGGTTCATCCATGTTGTGGCATATCAGTACTTCATTCCTTTTTATTTCTAAAGAATATTCCATTGTTGGGATATACCATGTTGTATTTATTCACTCATCAGCCAATGGACATGTGAATTGCTTCCATTTTGGGCAAGTTATTTCTCCATATTTCAATTTATTCAGCTATAAAAATAAGGGTTAATAGCTGCCTAGGCTGTCTAAGAGGATTACAGGCAGTAAACAGAGGATACAGGAAATATATTCTAAACTATAAATTACTTTATGTATGTAAAGGTATCTGAATATTCATAAGATCATTTAAGGAGGGCATGGAGCCGGTGTAAATTTCTCTAGTTTATGGCCTATTGTTGGTTTACTCAGGACAACTAGGGAGTATTTCTTTGGGTTTCATCTTTATGTAGTCCATTTTGCTTTTTCTTAGGAAATAGGCTGCATCTCTTAGCTGTGGCCTATCATCTCATCTGTACTTGTTGCTAGGAGACCAGTTAGAATATATTTAGCTCACTATAACCCACTGCCACAGCAGAAAATCACTCAAATCACAGAATAGTATTTGAACATTTCATCTCAACTTTTAGCAAGACCAGGGAAAGGGCTAAAGCTGTAGGTGTTCTTCAGGGACTAGGATTACCAAATATGCTGCCAACTCTCCTTTTTCTGATTTTAGGCTAGCTTTCTTTCACCATTATTTCACACACTCATGTGCCAAGGTGACTTTTCGTACTGGTCAAGTAAGTGTGCTAAACCAATGTGAAAACATTTTAATAACAGACTTTGAGAAAATTAAGAATAATCAGAAGGACTTTAAAAATCCAATTTAGATTAAAAATACTATTTTATCCCATGCCTTCCTGATATTTTTGTAGGTGTTTTACAGTTATAAAATACATGGGTGCATGGAGGGGTGGTAGGGGAAGTCTGGGGTAGGTAGTGGATTATGTAAGAATGATTGTTTCCTTTACCACTAGTAGCTGTCTGGAACATAATTTCCCCTTTTGCAGCCTTGGTAAGAACAGCTGGGGATAATGAAGAGTGCATAAAGATGTTTTGTTTTACACTGAGCAAAAAGGATCATTAACATTTCAACTGTTTTTTCACCAAGTCTATGGAAGGGCTCCTGCTGCTGTTGACAATCATGGTAAACCTCAGGGTATCAAGGGCAAAGGGGTGGGTAATTCACCAGAAAATGGTCTTCACCGATTTGGATTATGTGCACCACTGGTCTTCTCCATTCATGTGCTTAATTAAGAGCTGACTAGTACAAAATAAATGAAACTGCAATTCTTCACTGGAACTATGTGGGGAGCAATAGAAATTCTGCAGGAAGGTATGAATAGGAAAAACTCCTTTATTTCTATTTCCTCGTTATATTTCTATTGTGGAGTTAGGGTTCATGTCACATCTGATTCTTAAGAGGACAAAAGCCTTGTAAGTGCAAGAGATTTCTTACTGAAATGATGATACAGGAGAAAGAATGGTATAGTTCCTTCATTTTATAAGAAGTCAAAGCAGGGAGCTGTGACTAAGACAGTAGTTTGTCAAGGGTATAAACTCTAATCACATAAGGAAAGCCCCAAGAGGAATGCAGAGTTATAAGTTGCCTCAACCTTATGCAGGACATCATGTTTCACATCATTCAAAAGTTTTTGTACAAGACTTTGTAGTGATCAGCTGCTTGACTGCCTGGGAGTCATGTTCATTTGTTCTTTCCTTTTAGGGAGATAAAAATGGAATTGCTTTCTTACAGTTTAATGAGGCAAATCTGGATAGAGGGCTTTGAACTTAATTCATAAGGGTCCCCAAATCTATGCTGCTTTTCAAAAAATCCAGGGAAAGAGCTGGGCATGGTGGCACATGCCAATAATCCCAGTGACTCAGGAAGTGGAGGCAGGAGGATTGAGAGTTTGAGGCCAGAGGAAGCCTGCATAACTCTGAGAGATCCCTATTTAAAATAAAAAATAAAAAATGGGCTGGGGTGCAGCCCAGGGGTAGAACACTTGCAAAATATATACAAGGCCATGGGATCAACTCCCAAGTATCTTTAAAAAAAAAAAAAAGACAACCCATGGAAAAAGCAAAAAGGTAGGGCCCCAAATTTCTCAAATGGATGCTTTATTATCTCCCTGCCCACTTCAATAATATAAGAGTCAGGCCATTCTACTGTTGAATAGTGAAGACAGATGAAGAGAGATCATTGATGGGTTCTTATAGGGATCCTAGATAGGGCCACTATCATAGGGGCCTATCTAGCCTGCCTAGAGGACTAACATCTATCCTCCAGGGCAAGATGGCTCTCAGTGACTCTTGTCCCACATCAGGGTCTCTCTGGGCCTCCAGTGAGCCAAGATGGTGCCAGAGGTATGGCCACAACATCAACCCCCTGGTGCCTGATTAGTTACTCCCAACCCTCACCCTGTCCCCTGATTGGCCACTAAGTAACATCCCCTAATTGGTTAAAAAGTGACATCTGGTTTCACCTAAAATTTGCATATCTACCCTAATTGGTCCTGCCCAGTCTCATGAGCTGTAACATAATTGGCTAATCACTAAATGCCAGCAGGTATGGTGGTTAAATCAGTTAAACTGCAACCTGAGAGGGTATATAAGGAGGGCCTGCTGGCCCTGGACAGGTGCTTGGTGCATCCAGCTAGCTAGCTACATACTTGGCCATCACCTGATCATCAGGGAGAAGAGACAGTGGGAGGGGGAGGGAGGGAGAGAGAGGGAGGGAGAGAGATCAAAGATACAAGAGACAATGGAGACCAGCAAGAAGAAGAAAGTTACCATCAAGACATCTAGCCAAGACTACAAGCAACATCAGCAGGAGCTCATCGGAGATCTTCAATCAACAGAGGACAGCCTCCAGGCCCAGTGCCAGAGGCAGAAGACCAGCTAGGACCTCCAATCAATAGAGGACCAGAAGAGCTTCCAGGCCCAGCACCAGAACCATTGCTACAGCTTCAGTTCCTGCTTATTATTCCTGTTCATCTTCCTGTTTAATAAAGTTTTTAGTTGTTCTCTTATAGCTGGCTCCCTGAAACCTTTCTATTCTTGCCATCAGAGCTCAACCCAGTCCCGTGGGAAGATCCTGAGCTGCTGGCCAACGGCAACCCAACAAATGGTAGCAGAGGACCGTTAAACCGTCAGACTGGTAAAAGCTTCCATGTTTGTCTCAGTCAGCACCCTTCCCCTTTGTCTCCATTAGAGTCCCCACCCTTTGCGCCATCATTTGCACTCAGCAGCATTGTGTGGGGTTCTCTCTTCCTCTATCTCCTACAGTAACACCTTGATTGTATATGTTTCATTGTCTATTGTAATTGTCTGTTTCCCCTTAATGTAACTGCAGTATAATTAATTGGTACCAGGGTGACAGGAGTGAGTTCCCTTTAGTAAGGGCTCACCACATGAGGGATCATGAGAAAAGAGGGCCCTCTGTGTCCCCCAAAGGGGCCTGTCAGAGTAAAAGGTGTGGGATTCCTGTGAGGAACCCATTGTGAGGAACCACACTTGGATTCCAGTAGAGAGGGTCCCAGGCCTATTAGGGGATAGTGGTGAGTTTATAGTAGCAGGACTCACACATGAGGGGTCATGAGAAAAGGGGGCCCACTGTGTCCCCATAAGGGAGCTGTGCAGGGATAGATGTGAATTCACAACAGATAAATTCACCAGGAGAGGGATTTCCTATCATAAACTCACCAAGTCCTTAAAGGAGCCTATCCATAGCCTTTTTATTTTAAAAGAATAACCCACAGGGCAGGGCTCCCCACATGACAGGATCTGACTGGAAAATTGGTCTGATTACCATAGGTTTCCAGACCTCTGGGCTTTACACCCAAGATCTAAGTTTCTCCAGGGTGGGACTCCTCATCAGGGACACTGCAGACCAGCATCCCCATGAGGGATCTGACAAACTCAGCTGGTTACAGGTGGCAAACTCAGCCAAATACAGAATGGGACTTCTTACCCCTTAATTAACTCATCTGGTTTTGGCAGTGCACAGATCCAGACCCCTTAGTTTAATTAAAAACCTAATGGACAAAAGTCCCTATCAGGGACCCATCTGGTTTTGCTGGTGCCTGAGCCCAGACCCCTTAGTTTAGTTGACTCATCCAATTTCATGAACACTTGAAACTAGACCCCTTAACTTAATTGGCTAAAGGAACAAAAACTTGGAAGTTAATGGACATTACAGATGTTAAACCATCCAACACTTTGACAAAGGTTAGACTCCCCAGTAGGGAGGGGCTTCCAATGGAAGTCAAACTGCAGAAGGGAGAGACTTCTGCCAGAAACCAGACCCAAAGAGTAAGGACTTCCACAGGAAGTTGGACCCTAAGGGGAGGAACTTCCACAGGAAGTCAGATCCAAAAGAAAGGAACTTCCACTGATAGACTCCTTGGTAAAGTTAAGATCCCTTTGGGGACCCAATAAGCTTCCATCAAACCTAAGCAACTAAAGAAAGGTACCTCCCTCTTTAGAGAAGCTAACAACATTTAGATCCAATTCAAATCATCTTAAAATAAGGTCCATTCAAAAGTAATTTGGTTAGAGGTCGCCAAACTTATCTAAATTTGTTAAAAATTGTTGACAAATTCAATTAAAGACTACTGAACGTCCACAAAATAAAAATGGGTAACTGTTTGTCTTGAGAGGAGGAATCCCAATTGCAATTCCTCCTAGAGCAATTTAAATTATGTAAATTAGATATTTCATTTAAGAAAGGGGTTCATTTTCTCAAAAAGGTTAAAAAAATTAAACCCAGGAATAACTACGGAGGAATTAGCAATCCCAAAGACCTAGGAGAGAACCAAAAGGTTGGCAGAATTGGACACAGTAGCCAACAGAGGTTCCTACTCTCCAGCCTTTTATCAGAGGGTTAACGCCCTGGGGCAAGGACTGGAAGCAATTCAAATTAAAATAAAGGAAATATCAGAAAAGTTGGATAAAAATGGCAAAACTTCCAAAACGGAGGGCTCTCCCCTGGAAACATGTCACAGAGGGGACAAACTTCCTCCAGAAGTACCAACAAAAGGTGTGGGACATCCCCCCACCCCCTGAAGTGACTGGACTTCCCCCAGAAGTACCCTCCAGAAGGGAGGGGCTTCCCTCAGAAGGACACCCTAGGGGCAGGCTCTAGCTAGACCTGGGCTAACTTCTGCCCTACCAAGGGACAGAACCCTCCGCTCCTTCAAATAATCCCTTTTCAAATAATCTCTTTGTAAATAGTGACTGGAAGGCCAAACATTTACAAAACATAAGGGAGAAATACTATCCAACCTACCCAGTAAATGTGTTCCCCAACCCAGAGAGACCAAAAATATGGTATCCCTGGGAAAGTAAGGACCTAAGACAGGCTATTAAGGAGGATGGTCCCCATGCTCCTTGGATGAGAACCGTCCTTAACACCCTAAGTGCCAAACTGAACATCTTTCACAATTGGGAACAAATCGCTAGGGTGGTCCTCCTGAGTCCATTATTCATTCAATGGGAGGCTTATTACTGAGATGAGGTCAAACAACAGGCTGAGAGAAATATTCAGGCAGGGGTCCCCGTCAGCTTGGACTGTCTGTTGGGCCAGGGAGTTTATGCTACAGAAGCACAACAGGCTTTGGGACCCCTCCAAAGCTTTGATCAGGTCGGCATATGCACCCAGAGGGCTTGGGACAAGCTCCTATATGAAGGGACAGCACCAAACATGGTGCTATTACATTGGGATCAACATCCCAATGAGCCCTTCATAGATTTTATCAATCAGGTCCAAAAGGCAGTTGATCAAAAGGTAATAAATGAGGGAACCAAAATGGAGATGATAAAACAAATTGTGTGGGATGATATGTCCAAAGAATACAAACAGGCCTGCCAGGGAATGATAAATCAGACCATAAATGATTGGATCATGGCAACCCAAGAGATCAGTACTCTCAGCCATAATGCCACTATCATGGTGGAAACAATATCAAAAGCCATTAAAGAGGATAGAAAAGGGTTGACAAAAATATTCAATGGCAATATGACCAAGATTTTTACTGCCACCATTAATAACAAGGGAAGGTGGCCTTGTTATAAATGTAATCAAATGGGGCATTGGAGGGGGAACTGTCCAGAAAATAAAGATAAATCAACTGAAAGGGTCCCTGGACATTGACCTAAAACACTTTGCCCAAGGTGCAATAAGGGATACCATTTGGAAGGTTAATATTATGCCAGATACCACCAGGGTAGCACCCACATTCCCCCCTTAAACTAAGGTTGGGGCACTTCTCAGCCCATCCAAAAAGGGAGGAAAATAAACATTTAAAAGGGGAGGAACCAAAAGGAAAACAAGAAAAATTAAAAGATTCTATGAGGGAGGTACCAAAGGAGAAACACAAAGTAATGAAAATTGTTGGGATTTTTAAAAAATGCACCCCATAACCAGGGTCCCTCATACTAGCATGAGGGACTGCCCTTTAGCTGATCCCAGGGCCACATCCCACTCACTCACTCTTACCCCTCCCATCGAGTGAGCAAAGATGGCCCCTGACCAGTCTGACCAGCCTCAACCACCTCAATTCTGATTGGCTACCCATAGTATCTCAGTTAAATAACTGCCCCTACCTGGCAAGTATGACAGTTCACCTGCTGTACCTGTTAGGAATGTGCCCTGATTGGCTAACCCCAGTACACGCCCCCCCTCTGGAAGCCTATATAAGCAGGGCTCCTGGACTCCCTTCACCTTTCATCTCTCACCATCCCTCAACTGCTGTCTGGACCCCATCACCTCAATCCAGTGCTCCCCAATCCAGTGGAAGATCTCCAAGCAAGCTGACACGTCAAGACCAGGGGCCCCAAAGCGCTGAAGGCTACAAGCAAGCCATGAAGAGCCTCCCAATTCCTCCCATCCTTGGGAAGGAGGGAGGCAGAGAAGGCGAGCTGCGAGAGTCAAGACCACCAGACCTCCAGCCCAGCAGAACACCAACTGCTTGTAGCTGTGCCTTTAAGGCTGAGCAGTTCCACCAGTGAGCTGCAGCATTCTATGCTGCAGGCTTAGAGCTAGCACTTGAGCACTTGACAGGGGCTGCTTGCTGGTTGCACCCCACTTGGGAAGTAATCCAATAAACTTTCCCTCTCCTGTTTCCTGCAGAAGGTCTCCCGATGTCCTTCTTTGGCGCCTCTGGCCACTACACCAACCTGGTCCAGTGGGTCCCCGATACCCACTTGGTGTCAGGGCAAGGCTCTGACCTCTGCTGGGCCTGAGCCAAACCCCGACAAAAAACAAATTGGACAATGCCAATAAAAGAAGGGCTCAGTCCCAAATTTAAAATGTTAATTAATAATAAATTCTTTAATTGCCTATTGGATACCAGGGCACAGAGAACAGTTCTTAGGAGGGAAGAAATTTCCTCTAACTGGGAGATAATCCCTAGGCCCCTCCTTGAAGGACTAGGAGGAATTAACCAATTGCAACAAACTAAAGACCCTGTCACTTGGGAAGACCCAGATGGTAACCAAGGCACAATTAGACCTTTAATAACCGAGGGTCTACAGACAAACCTGCTGGGACAGGACCTCCTAGGAAAATTAAATACAATTGTAACAACTAATGAAAAATTTTATGATGCCCTAGAGGAGGTGGAATCTCAGCAGCAATTTGATCCCCAACAAAATTAGAAGGTAATGGTAGCTACAGTGAGTCAGGCTGACTATAATCATGGTTAAGCTCTAAGAGGTAGCTCCCATAAAGAGAAAGGAGACAAACATCAGTCTCACTCTTTAGCGTAGGGGCCACTACTCAATATAAGACTCCCCCCCTGCCATGGATGTCGGATGACCTGGCATGGGTAGAGCAATGGCCACTCTATGGGGAAAAATTAATAGCACTCCAAGATTTAATAAATGAACAACTTGAAGTAGGGCATTTGCAGCTCACTAGAATCCCCTGGAATGTCACAGTGTTCCCAATTAAGAAAAAGAATAATGAATGGAGACTCCTGTAAGACCTCAGAGTGATTAACAAAACCATGACCATTTGGGGTTCCCCTCCAGGAGACTACCACTCTTATCAGCTATCCCCACAAACTATAATTTATTAATAATTGACCTAAAGGATTGTTTCTTTTCAACCCCATTGCACCCTACTGATTGTCGGAGATTCACCTTTTGAGTTCCATGTTTTAATAATGAAGGGCTAATGTGCCTCTTTGAGTGGAAGTGTCTTCCCCAGGGCATGGCCAACAGCCCGATAATTTGCCAAAATGCATTGGCCACCGCTTTGGAGCCACCTAAAGGGGAGGACACTCAGATCTTCCATTACACGGATGATCTGCTAATACGCACTTCTAACTTAGATTCGAGTTAGGAGGAACCTTGTAACACCCTAGTGGTCCAGCAGTTAGGACATGGCAAAAGAACTTGCCAAGGCCTTGGGTTCGACTCCCAGTTAGAGGGCCAGGGTCTTTCTCCTGACCGAGGCTCGACCTCAGGGTGATTTTGGGTCGGTGAGACCGAGGAGCATTAGGCTGTCTCAGAGGGGGAGAGATGCCCTTAATTGTCTCTGGGTTGGGATCCTGTTAAAAGTGATCAATAGTAGGTAGGTGGCTCTACCTATCTCTGGCCAACCAGTCCTTTGAAGGCCCATCATCTTACCTATTGTAAGCTCTGAACAGAGAGTTGGTGGGATCCAAGGTCTGCTATAGACCATTCTCTGGCCATCTCAGTGGAAGGCTAGCCAGATTTTCAAAATTTTTAGATCCCAGGATATATGTTTATTTTCAGCTGGCTAACCAATAAAGGGCTGTTCGGTTAGCCAACCTCTGGGTGGGATGCCCATAATAATAGTCCATGTACTAGCCATTAGGCTCCTAGGCCCGATAAGTCTCCTCAGCCAATTTTGGCTCTTCCAGCTGATTTAAGCTTAGCTGTTAGGCTTACCCATCCAGCTTTGCAGCCACTAAGCTTAGCCATAAGGGTTCATAGCTTCATAGCTGCTAGGCTGAACCACCAGGCTTTTGGTCACCAGGCTTTCAGCCATTAGGCTTTGTCAATAGGCTTTTCAGCTGCTAGGCTTGTTAGCCAGTAGGCTTAGCCACCAGGATTTATAGTGGTTTAGGCTTAACCATTGGGTTTCCAGCCGTTAAGCCTAGCCATTAAGCTCCCAACTAAACCGTCAATCACTTCTATGGGAACAGAGCCCCAAGGGAAGGGACTTCCTCTGGAAGTTGGACCCCTGAGGGGAGAGGCCTCTTCGGGAAGCCAAACCCTAGAGGGAGGGGCTTCCTAGGAAGTTGGACCCTTTAGAGAAGGACCCTTTCAGTAGTCCCAATTACAATTAAAGAAATACCTCCCACTAACGGGAAGACAGAGATTCAAAATTTAACAAAATGGTGAAGCTATTAAAGACTGTTAAAGGGTTAAAGATGGATAGTTGTTCAGAAAAAGTAAGAGAGCCTTTGCTATCGCAATGCCTTTTAAGCAGATTTAAGCAATATAACATCAATATGTCTGAAAAGGAAGGAGTCAAACTTCTTAAAAAGATTAAACGAGTTAAACCAGATATAAAAATAGAGGAAGTATCCACCCCACTTATTTGCAAGGAGATTTTGATTTCACTAGCTATTCACAAAATTTCCATCTCCAAGGCCCTTAACATAATGGTGATCTTTCTATATAATTACCTAAGATCATTAAATAAATTAGATGAGCCATGCCCACTAAAAGAAAAAAAGGGGAAAGCTCTCCCCTGGAGGTACATAATTGGGAAAAAACTGACAAAGTAAATAAAAAGGAGATGTCTCCAGAATTAAAGGATAATACAATTACAATCATTATCCCAACAAAGAGGAAGAGACTCCCCTCCCAGATAAGTGATGAAAACAAACTTCCTTTAAAAATGTCACTAGAGGGTGAGGAATCTCCCCCCAAAATATGTCCCCTAGAAAAAGAATCATTTCCAGGAATTAAAAAAAAAAAGATCCTTTTCCAAAAATATCCCTTGTTGTTAGGTGCCGTCGAGTCTGTATCCAACTCATAGAGACCCTCATAGGGTTTTCAATGGCTGACTGTTTCGGGATTGCCTTGGGAGTGGACTGCCAGGCCCTTCTCCCATTTTTGCGGTGCTGGGAATTGAACTTGGGACCTCAGAGACTGCAGCGCAGTGCTCTACCCACTGAGCTAAATCCCAGCCCTAGGGAGAGATAAATCAGACAATCCATGCTCATTAGAAGAGGTAGAAGGGAAAGAATTTCTTCTGGAGAATTTTCCTCCAGAAATGCCCCTGGGAGAAGAAAAACCTCTGATAGGCTCTCCAAATGAGACAGAACCTCTATTACTACAATGTCTCCTAGAACAATGTGAACTTAGTGGTATCCAATTATCTGAAGAGGAAGGAATAGAATTTCTAAGTGAAGTTAAGATTTTTAGCCCAAATATAACAAAAGAAGAAATATGCCTCCCAGAAACTTGGAGAATGATTATAATGTTAAGAGATATCCAAGACCTAGCTCTCAGGACTCTCATCTCCCAAATCTTCATTGATAAGGTGGCTGTGCTATACGTAATTCTAAAGAAGAACCCATCAAAGAGGCTAAAGAGGAAGGAACCTCCCCCAGAAACATATCCCCTAGGAGAAGAATCTCTTTCATAGAATCTTCAGCGGGAAGTACTCTTGGGGGAGGAGGAATTTCCGATAGGATCTCCAGAAGAGATAGAACCTTCACTATTACAATACTATCTAAACAATGTAAATAATGTGACATTAAAATATCTAAAAAGGAAGGAAGCGATTAAAATCCTAAAAGTATTTAATTTATATTACTCAGCCGATACAATACAAGAGTTATCCGATCCAGGAATTTGGATAGGATAAAGGATAGGGTAAAGGATAAAAAAAAAATGAGGAAAAGGGGGCCAGAACCAAAACAAAAGAAGGGCCAAGGCCAAAACTGGAGCCAAAAGGGGGCCAGGACCAGAGCCAGAGCCAAGAAGGGGCTTTACCCAAGCCCAAGCCAACCACCACCCTGTCCGGAGACAGAACTCTCATCTCCACTAAACAATAAATTAGCCTGCCAGAAATTAGAAAAAGGAATCCATTAAAGATTGGATATCTATGATAACAGAAGCTATAACAAAAATTGTTAAAGAAGATAGAAGAGAGACCATTAAATTAATAGCAAAGGTCATAGACCAAAATAACAGAAAGTTTATGGGGATAATTGATAATATGACCAAAGTCATTACAGCCCTCACAAATAATAAAAGCAAAAGGCCTTATTCCAAAAATAAACAGAAGAGGCATAAACAAAAGAAATCCCTAGATGAGAGGAGAGTCGGAGGCTTATTCTGTGACTTTGCTCAAAGAGAACTCAAATCCTTCTGATCACCTACCAGCCCAACCTAAGAGAAAGGGCAAACATAATTCAAAAAGGAAAAAACTAGAAAGGCTTCCCCAAAAAGGGATCCTGAGGAAAAACTTCTTCTGGATATAAAAGAGGAGCTCCCCCAGGAAGCCCCTGTTAAGAAACCTTTCGAAGTAGGGAAAAAAAATAAATTGAAGGTAAAAGAAGGGGACCCACTAGAGAAAAAAGAGAGGTCCCCAAAAGGAGAAAAGCTTCCCTTAACCATCAAGAAGAAACCTCCAATTAGAGAGGAGCCACTTCCAAAAATAAGGGAACCTCCTCTGGAAGTAAATAAAGAATTTCCAGAGAAGAAAAACCTTCCTTTAAAAGTCCCCCTTGATAGAGAGGAAATTAAAAGAAACATCACTAAATACTTGCTTAATATATCCCTTGCTGGATAAAAACCTGGGCAAGATCCTATCAAATAAGTTGGACCCACTATTGAAAAAGGAAGAGATAGTTGGGAATCCTAAAAAAATACTATTAAATTGAGACTCAAATTGAAGCAGTCAAACAAGAGATTAAAATTGCTCAAACAAAGGTTGTCAATAAAGGAGGAAAACAGCTCAGTTAATAATAACATTGTATCTAATAACACTACTAGTAACAACATAGTTGATAACATCATTTATAATGACATTGTTGCTAATGATAGCAGCAATGTTAATAATGATACTGTGGCTACTAGTGATGTTAATGTTGACAGACAAAAAACAAAAGAACTCAATGGTGACATGGACAAAATCATAAATGTCAAGGATAATCAGGTCAACAATGTATCAACTACTATGTAAAAGCAAACTAAGACCCTTAAAAACATATATGTATAAATTCTGATTATGATGAATTGGCTTTTGATGATCCCCTCAACAGTAAAATGTATTTTATGTCTTTTGTCACATCCCAAGAATGTTTCCCAATGTATTACACTGCTGTCAAAAAATTTGTATAGATTGCTTACATCTTTATGTAAAAATAGAGATCTCTAAAAATAAAAGTAATATTGTCTACAATGTACTGAACAAATTCATCCGAATGATATTGATATATTATCAAATGATAATATTTTAATAAAACCACTTAAGTATAGAGATCCAAATGGTAAATGGATTCCACCTTTACATGGGAATTATGATATGGGGATAGTCAAAGAGGTCCAAAATCCAAAACCAATGGATAAAAGTAAACAAATTGGACATCCTAAACAAACCGATGATATAACTCAGCAAAAAGGGACTCAAAATTTGTCTATTGATTATATTCAAAGGTCTAAAACAATTACTAGTAATATAAAGCCATGTTTAAAAACTGCTACCTTTGTAACAAAAATATGTGCTATTGCTGAATGTAAGCCTTATTTATTAGATGTAATAGAAGATTCAAATTGTATACCAAACTATTTCATATGGTACAAGAGACCTAAAACGTTATACCATCAACAAAAAAACTCTATTAATGTTCCTGATAAATCTGATGTGATAGCATTGCCTAAGTTTATAACTCTGATAATAACCACAATGTATGTAGATGTTAATATCAGTGTTGTTGGCAGATCTGGCTCAATGATAAGACAAGATGTGATTCTAACTTCTCTTGACAAGAATTATGGGGTCTTTATGGGTAAAGAGAGAAAGATAAAAATTAAAATTGATAATAAAAGGGATGCAAAGGGCGATAAGACTAATATACCCTCAGATATAACACCAATGACTGAAATAAGACATGATCTCAACATGAGGATAAAGGTGTCTATAAACTGACAATTTAAAATTAAGAACCAGGCCCACAGGTGATACAGAGATTAATTGGGACAATCTACGTAAAACCAACTCAATGTCACTAACTAAAACTGATATAACAAAAGATCTATCAAAAGGTGCTAACTTAGGTACTATCACCTTTCTCAAACTTCTCACCTAAATAGCCCAATAATGGAGGCTATACAATGGCCCACCATGAAAAACTGGAGTCAACTTCCAAAACCACTAGAAATTCAAATACAACAGAAGGACCCCTTACCTCCTAAGGTCCAAATTACACATAAATATAATTTCTTACAAAAATTATCAGCCATGATCTTTTATTTCATAATAATGATCCCATGCCTTTTTTCTCTTGAAAAAGAAAATGGAACAAATAACCCCCGACAAATGATGTTGGTTATCTTCAATTTAAAATTTTTTTTAAATCAAATTATAAATCTCATATAGTAATACATGGGCCTCAATATATTAGCCCATATTCTCATCCACCAAAAATAAAAATAAAAAGACAAATGATCTTTCAAATCCCATATGATTAAACTCTGAGGTCACCATCTCCATTCACCAAAAATATGATCTAAAGGACAAAAGATTCTACTCTAAGTATTTCATTGTTATTTCAGGTATTTCATTGTTATTCCAAGTATTCCATTTCTATTCTAGAGACTTTATTGTAAATGTCTTAATGTTCAACCCAATACCAACATCCCTCACAGGCTCAAGGACTATTGAGGAAGAGGTTGCGAGACAGACTGTAAGAGCTCAATGTGAGAGATGGAAGGTTTTGGGGCCTTATTTATACATGATAATATTTATAAACAAAAGGTTTCAAACCGAGTGTATCAATACTATTTTAGATAAGTTATTATTAGTATTTTACTGTTTAATAGACAATTTTATATGATATTTATATTTGGCATATTTAGTAGTAATTATTACTATAAAATGTTAGAATTACTATGAGTAGATTTATTATGTATTCCTATCTTCCCATACATATATCCATGTAGCCATGACCCACAAAACTCCCCTCTCCACCATTTATTAAGAGTCCAGACAATAATTTAAAAATGTTCCCCTACCAGTAGTCACTATGATTAGGTTGGTCCAATCATAGTGACTTGACTGAGGGAGCTAAGTCTACAGGAGGGAGGGCCACTCTCCTAAAAGGCTTCTAAATTTTGTAAAGTCATTTGAAATGTATACCTGCCCCTACCACCAGTCCTGTATATATAATCTAGTAACAGCTTGTTACATTTGTTACTGTTAAAAATTTAAGATGTCAAGTTTTGTAAAATGTTACAACTCTTATAATAGGTTACAGTATCTCCATGTATTTTGCTCCTACTGCCATTAAGTTACAATGTTCTATATATATAATGCTGTGTAACTCCTTTTTCCAAAACCCCTATATCCCACTTATCCTGTCCCTTTAAATTTTTGAAATAAAAGGGGGCAAGTGGTGTGGATTTCCCAGGGGAATAGAGAGTACCCAAACATGGCGGGTCCCTGGTGCCTGCCTAGCCCTCTTGGAGGACCAGACTCTGTCATCCAAGGCAAGTGACCCTTCTCCCATATCCGGGTACCTCACTCTTCCCCCCTCCCATCAAGTGAGCCAAGATGGCAAGGGCCAGCTCAGGCTTCCTCAAGGCTTGATTGGCTGAGCCTCATCTGCCTCCTCATTGGTTAAGCCCTTGCCCTTGTGCTGCCTACGAGCCCTTTCCTGATTGGCCAGATGTCATTCCTTGACAGTTGGATGACAGCTGGCTTAAGGGGCCAGCTTAAGCCCCTGACCCCAGAGCTCAACAGCGCATTCCGAACTCCAGCTAGGGATAGCTCAGAGCTCTACCTGAACACCACCTAAGGAGGGCTCATTCTGTTCTCTGGTCCAGTAAAGACCAGAGGTCTGCACTTGCCTGACCCACCTAGCCTTCAGCCTACCCTCATCCTGCCTTCATCCTTCCACCAAATCTGCTTCCATCCTCACCTCCACCTGCCTGTGTCCTCTGGATCTTCTTCTCTCCAATTCACCAACGACGGATCGAGTGCTTCGAGAGGCAAGCCTCCAAGAGTCAAACTCAGGGCCTCCAAAGCGGCGAAGACTCCAGGACTGGACGAGCAACGACACCTGGGAGTCCCTGACCCAGCGGCTGGGATAGCAGCTGAGTGCTTTCCTCCCCTTTCACCCTTTCCTGCCCCATCCACCTACCCTTTCCCTTTTCCTGTAAATAAACCTCCCTTGTTTCATTACTCCTGAACATGATGCTCTGTTCCCCAGCTTCAGTTCTTTGCAGGGTGCAGGGTTGGGGTACCAGTTGCACAACACACAATGCAGAAGGTCACAGGTTTGAGTCCAGCCTTCCCCAACAATCCCTGATTGGTTCAGCCCACCTGTACGAACTCCTACATGATTGGCTAAGCCCAAGAGACTGTCTGTTAAGGCTGTTGAAGTAGTTCTAAACTGTTCCCTGAAAAGAATATATAAAGAGGGCTTGCTTGCCCTGGACACTTTCCACCAATACCACTTTGCTAGCATTATTTAATCATTGGAGATAGAGACCAGAGAAGAAGAGCCACCCCATCACCATCATTAGACCTATAAGCAAGCTGAGGACAGCCTCTACTGGGCCCAGTGCAAGAGGTAGAATTTGAGGATAGCTTCTTGGCCCAGTGCCTAGAGGCACAAGCTGAGGAGAGTCTCCGTGCCCAGAGCCCGAGACAGAAGAGTTCCTGGTTTCTGTTGTTCCAGTCTTTCCTGATCCTATGTTCGTGTTTACCCTGGTTTTCTTATTCCAGTGCAATAAAGTTCCCCAATTATTCACCCTTTTCAGCCAGCCTCCCAGAGCCTTTGTCCTCACCACTGGTGACCAGCCCAGTCCCATGAGAAGACCCTGAGCTGCTGGCTGGCTATACCCCAACATGGAATAACCGTGCAGGAACCCCTATAGGGATGGACTGCTTGTTAGGAGAAGGCCCTGCCTATGCAACAGGAGACTTACAAACTATGGGTCCTCCCCAAAGCTTCAACCAGGTCCGATTGTGTGCACCTTCAGCCTGGGACAGGCTTCCCCACAAGGGAACCGCACCAAACTTAACTGCCCTTCAGCAGTGGGCCAATGAGCCAGCCACTCATTCATTTTGTAGGTCAGGTGAACAACAGCTTAGAACAGAAAGCTTATGGTATGATGGAAGAAATGAAAGGGGAAATGATTAAACCTATAATTTGGGATGGTATGAACAAAGACTGCCAGACAGCATGCCAAAGATTGAAACATGAATCCATAGATGAATGGATCGTAGTCTCCCAGGATGTTGGCTCTTTGAGCCAAACCACAGTCAACATGGCAAAGGCTTTTGCCACAGTTGTGAATGAAAATAATAAAGAGTTAATAAAGGCCTTTACTGTCTCCATCCAAAATAATAACAGAGAAGGAAGATGTTGCTTTAATTACAACAAGACAGGGTACTGGAAATGGAACTGTCCAGAAAATAAATATGATAAAGCCAAAAGAGTCCCTGACAACAGACCCAATCAACCCAAAACACCTTGCCCAAAATGCAAAAGAGGATACCATTGGGCAAATGAATGCTTTGCTAAGACCCATGAGGATGACAAGTCTCATCCCCCTTTAAACTAAAGCCAGGGCACATCCCAGCCTGACTGAAAAGGGAGGAAATTAAGGGCCAAAATGGGGAGGAATATAGAGATAAAAAGAGGGAGGATTCAAACAAAATATAAAATTATATAGAAAAACCTACCAAAGAGATGCCAAAAGGGAGTCAGGAAATTATAAAATTAAATTGGCCGATGCTGATAAGAGAGGGACCCAGCCCCAAGATAAAAATGATAATAACAAGTCTTCCAATTGCTTGTTGGACACTGGGACACAAAGGACAGTGCTTAGGAGGGAAGAAATTCCCCCTAATTGGAAACTAATCCCAGAGCCCCTACTTGAGGGAGTAGGAGGGATTAATTCAATCTTTACAGAAAAAAAGACCCTGTTACCTGGGAAGACCCAGATGGTAACCAAGGTAAAATCATGCCTTTAGTTACTGAGGGTCTAGGGACAAACTTGTTGGGACAAGACCTCCTGGGCAAACTAAATACTGTTGTTACCACCAATGAAGTATATTATGATGCCCTGGAAGAGGTAGATTCCCAACAGTAATTGTACCCAACCAATTGACTCCCAACAAGACAATAAGATGATGGTAGCTTCAATCCATCAGGCACCAAGTAGTCATGGTAAAACTCAAGGAGGTGATTCCCACAAAAGGGTAAGAGAACATCAGTGTCACCCTTTAGCATAGGGGCCATTACTCAACATGAAACTCCCCCCATGCCGTGGATCTTGGATGATCCAGTGTGAGTGGAGCAGTGGCCACTCTATGAGGAGAAATTGGCAGCTCTCCAAGATCTGGTAAATGAGCAACTCCAATTGGGACATTTGCAACCCACCAGGAGCCCCTGAAACACCCCAGTATTCAAATTTTAAAAATGAATTAACAAATGGAGACTCCTACAAGACCTCTGGGCTGTCAACAAAACCATGACTATTTGGGGGTTCCCCCAGAGGCGACTATCACTTCTGTCAGCTATCCCCTCTAATTGTTATATATTAATTATTGAGCTGAGGGTTGTTTTTTTCTCAATCCCATTACATCCTACTGATTGCTGGAGATTTGCTTTTATGGTATAAAATCTTAATAATAAAGGGCCAATGCACCATTTTGAGTGGAAGTGGCTTCCCCAGGGCATGGCTAACAGCCCAATCATTTGCCATGAGGCAGTGGCTGCCGCTTTGGAGCCACTTAAAGGGGAAGACACACAGATCTACCACTATATGGACAATCTGTTAATAGCCACTCCTAACCTAGATTCAGTCTCAAATTTAGAGTTAACATTACTAACTTGCCTAAAAGAAGCCTTGTTCTCCATATCCGAAAAGAAAATTCAAAGGGTGCCACCATTCAAGTTCCTTGGATCAGAGATAACTCTGTCTGGGATAAGGCCTCTGAAACCATAACTAACAGTTCCACAGCCGCTGACTTTAAACTCTCTTCAGCCGTTTTGCGGGAACATACAATGGCTTCGACCATGGTTGATGTTACCATCATCAGAGCTTTAGCCATTGTACAACTTGATAAAGGGAGATCCAAGTCCATCTTTACCCAGGAATCTGTCCCCAGAGGCCATCCAAAAAACACAAAAACTAATCAATGAATCTGAGTTACAAAGATATAATCCAGATGAGTTGCTTCTTATACATTGTTTCAACACATCTCGAACAATCGTCGGTGTAATTTGCCAACAGAGGGGGCCACTGGAGTGGTTACACACTCCTGTAGGTGGTGCTCCTACTGTAATAACTGAAGTAGGAGCCCCAGCTGACATGATAATATGTGCACATCAATGCTGTGTACAAATATTTGAAAAGGAGCCTGACAAAATCATTATTCCCTACGCTACCAAATATATTCCCTGGTTGATCCAACATCAACCTGGGTTTGCCCTGGTGTGCCTCGACTATCCAGGACAATTCGACCGCCATTATTCTGATAATAAATGGATATCTTCATTATAAAAACTGCCCTGGTTCCCTCCAGAGATCTTTGTGGAGGCCCCTCTGGAGAAGGCGAGCAATGTCTTCACAGATGGGGGAAGGAATGGAGCTGCCATCATTGCCTTCCCTCCAGGGTCAGAACCAACCCTAAAAAGGGTTATTCCATTGCCTGGAAGGTAACCTCAGATAAAGAATTGTTTGCTGAGACTTGGGCTATAGAAAATATTGGAGAGCCTTTCAACCTCCTCACTGATAGTTTATATATAGCCAACTTGCTACCTTGGCTAGGGCATTCACAAGCCTGATTGATAGCAACTCTTTATCACCTTTGATGGTAAAGGCATCAACCATACTGGCTACCTGCTCAAATCCGACCTTTCTGAAGCACATATGTAGCCATCAGTCATTGCCAGGATTTTTGTCAGACGGCCATGCACAGGCAGACCTCCTTGCCTCTGATTCAGACTCTGTACAAATTGGCATTATGAAACCTCAGGAGTTTCACGATTTAAAATATGTGAATCCTCAAGCTCTCAAAAAATTATTTCCCTAGGTGCCTTTGGAGCAATTAATAACCCTTGTCCGTACCTGCTCAAAGTGTGCAACTTTATTCACACTCCAGGGTTGCAACAAATGGGCATCAATTGCAGAGGGTTAAAGGCCAACAGTCTTTGGCAAATAGACATAATTCACTATACCGCTTTTGGCAGACAAAAATATGTTTTTGTATCTATAGATACATATTCAGGGTATATGTGGGCTACATGTCAAACTGGGGAGTCATCTGGAAAAATAATTGCCCATATGTTTTGCTGCTTTGCAGCAATGAGCTTGCCAAAGACTGTAAAAATGGATAAATGCTTGGCCTTTACTAGCAATAGATTCAAAGAGTTGCAAAAAATGAAACATCGAGCACATCATGGAGATTCCTTACAACCCACAGGGTCAAGGAATCATTGAGTATGCACACCACATGCTCAAGGCCATATTGAAAAAGAAAAAGGGGCAGATTACCTCCTCAAATACAATTGGCACAGGCATTATTCATAATCAACATATTGGATATTCAGAAAAATGAAAATGAGCCCTGGGTAAAAAAGCTTTGGGGACAGCCTCCACGCCCACTGGAGATATAGGTAAGGTGGTGTGACCCAATGACAGCAAAGTGAAGAGGGCCAGATTTACTAATACCTGAAAGTAGAGTGTCAGCTTGTATCTTCCCTAGAGAGGAAGACAAACAAATATGGGTGCCTTGTTGGGATCCTAGATAGGACCACCATCATAGGAACCTATCTAGCCCGCCTGGAGGAATGATATCTATTCTCCAGGCAAGATGGCATCAGGTGACCCTCGTCCTACATCCAGGTGCCTCTTGGTGTTGAGTGAGCCAAGATGGCGCCTGCCCACTGAAGCCCCCTATTTCCTGATTGGCTATTACCAAACTCACCTGATCCCCTGATTGGCCACTAAAGATATCCCCCTGATTGGTTTAAAATTTACATCCTGTTTTGCCCTGTATTAGAATATCACCTCTGATTGGTGTGGCCCACTTGCAGGAGCTGATTGCTGATTGGTCAGTCTCCAAAAATTGACTATTGTGGTGGTTAAACAGTCCACTCCTAAAGGGTATAAAAGGAGGGCCTACTGGCCCTCCACAGACACACTCTCGACACACACTTGACCACTCAATCATATACCTATCTAATCATTGGAGACAACAGAGACCACAGAAGATCATCACAACTAGCCAAGATCATCTACAAGCAAGCTGAGGATAGCCTCTCCTGGGCCCACAGGAGGCACAGGAGGCAGAAGCTGAGGATAGGCTCTTGGGCCAGTGCCAAGACGCAGAGCTGAGGAGAGCCTCGGAGCTCTCCTCCGAGCACCGGAGACAGAAAAGCTCCTGTTCCTGTTGTTCCTGTTCCTGTTCCTAACTGATCCTATTTGTTCCTGATCTTACCCATTCCTGTTTTCCCCGTTCCTGTAAAATAAAGATTCCTAGCTGTTCCTGTTTAGCTGGTTACCTGATACCTCTTTGTCCTTGCCACTGGTGACTAATCCAGTGGCCGGACCCCCACAAACACCTCAACATCTGCCAGTAAGAAACGTGAGATGGGCCGAAGATGCTGAGAGAAACCAAAACCAAAACCAAAACCAATTTTTCTTGTTGCAGCCCCATATCCAACATCTTGATACCTTTCCAAATCCTGCTTTGCTTAAGGGTGACAGGTACTGTAAATATTTAGCTAGATAAGCTTAATTATTATATATTCATTATTTGTATAAGTCTAATTTATGAAGAATAAGTACAATTGTAGTTGTTATATAGTGTTCCCCATAGAGGACTTAACTCTTAAATGTCTTTGTTACTATTCAATTCCTGCATACCCTGATAGAATTTTGACAAAATGACACCCATAATTCTCTTGTGTACTATGTTAATTGTTGTGATAGAATTCTCAATCCTGATGATGTCTGATGAAGGGGCATTCCTCCCCTATTGGAAACTTAGGAAGTACCACAAAAAGGGAGACAAATAAGACAACCTTGATAAAAAGTGAGGAATATCGTGTTCTCTCCGTCAAGGCAGCTTATACCCAAAGCCATAAGACCACATCTTCCCCTAGCAAAATCAACATTACGAAAAGGGAGACAAAGAAATTGGCAACTACACCGACATATAATTTAAATGTAACACTCCGCCCCGCTGGAGACTCAGGGAACATTGTGGAAGTTGGGTCAGATAAATTGGAAGAGTTGAAGGAGGGGAGGAAAAATAATAGGATGGATAATAGGATGGAAGATAAAAAATATACTTATTGGGCATTCGTCCCAAACCCCCCTATAAATAGTTAGTTGGGATGACCCCACTGTACTGGTGCATACAAATGACACCATCTGGCTGCCAGGACCTCATGATTTTAGAGGCCCTATGATCGGAGATGAAGAGGGAAAAGTAATTAACAATTATACAATTGGTAGTGAAGGTGCTCCAATTTGCATAGGGAGAGATCCCTATTGTCTGAGGATTGGCTTTCAACATTGGCTGGTTAAAGATCACACAGGCTTTAGTCATCCAGCAATAAACATGATAAGCTTTATACCACCAGAGGGCTCACATCAACATTTTAACTTCAAAATGGCAATAGATGAGATCTGGGTACATTACAGCCAATGTCAAGACTCCCACGCTCAAGTTTTAATTAATAGCTCCAAGGAAGGGTCATGGACTGGAGTCTAGCAAACTCTGCTCGAGCAAGTAAAAGGAATTCTGTGAATTTCAAATTCATGTGGAAGGTTAATTGACATAATGGAGGTTACTATTCACCCACACCTTGTCTATTCCATAAAATTACTAATCCACCTTCATCATGATCATCCATCTCCCAAGATTACCTCTGGAAACTGGCCATGGCTTTACACCCTATATATGCGATAGAACACCAACATGAGGACAATACTGTGTACAAAAGGGAAATAAGAATGCAAGCCTGTGTCTGACTCCTCTATGTCCTCCTAATGGGAGATATAAATTGGAACAAAAAAAGAGGGATCATTTACTGTTAAACATGTAAATTATGCCTGCAGCTGTAGCCCTGTGGCATCCGATCCCGTCAGATCTTGGAAGCTAAGCAGGGTCAGGCCTGGTTAGTACCTGGATGGGAGACCGCCTGGGAACACCAGAAGCTGTAGGCTTAGGAGAAGGACCTGGCAACCCCCTCCCAAAAATCAATCTGCCATTGAAAACCCTATGAACAGCAGAGAAGCACTGACAATAGTGTTTCCCCTGTTGTACAGAGGGTCACTATGAGTCGGATACCGACTCGACGGCACCTAACAACAACAACAAGTCCATCTTCACCCAGGATTCTCTCTCCGGAGGCAAAATTGGCTATCCAAAAAGTACAAGAACAAATTAATAAATCAGAACTCCAAAGGTATAATCCAGATGAGTTGCTGCTTGTTTTATGCTTCAACATGACTCCAACAATAGTAGGTGTAATATATCAACAAAGGGGACCTCTGGCATGGTTACACACTCCAGTAGGTGGCACTCCTAGAGTACTAACTGAAGTAGGAGCCTTAGCTGACATGATTATAAAAGCACGACAACGCTGCATACAAGTATTCAGTAAAGAGCCTAACAAGATAGTGATCCCATATGCTACCAAATATATAGAATGGCTGATCCAACACCATCATGGGTTTTCCCTGGCATGCCTCGATTGCCCAGGACAGTTTGATTGCCACTATCCCAGAACTAATTGGATATCTCCATTATGGGAACTACCCTGGTTTCTTCCAAAATCTTCATGAAGACTTCTCTGGAAAAGGCAACCAACGTCTTTATGGACGGGGAAAGGAATGGAGTGGCCATCATTGCCTTCCCCCCAGGGTCAGAACAACTGACCCTAAAAAAGGTTATTCAATTGCCCCAAAGGTCACCTCAATATAAAGAACTATATGCTGTGAGTTGGGCTATAGAAAATATCGGTGAACTGTTTAATCTTTTTACTGATAGCTTATACATGGCAAACTTGCTACCTTGGCTAGGCCCTTCACATGTCTGCCTTGATAGCAATACTTTATCACCCTTGATGGTAAAGGCATCCATCATATTGGCCAAATCTGATTTTTCTGTAACACATATGCAGCCATCAATCAGTGCCAGGATTTTTGTCCTATGGCAATGCTCAGGTAGATCTTGCCTCAGATTCAGCTTCCCTTCAAATTGTCATAGACCAACCTCAGGATTTTCATGACTTAACTCATGCGAATACAAAAGGCCTCCAAAAAATATTCCCCGAGGTACCTTTATGGCAATTGAAAAACCTAGTCAGTGCCTGCTCTAAATGTGCAGCCCTTATTCACACTCCAGGGCTGCAGCAGATGGGCATAAATCCCAGAGGGTTAATGGCCAATAGTCTTTGGCAAATAGACATGACCCATTATGCCCCTTTTGGAAAACAAAAGTACATCTTTGTATCAATAGATACCTTTTCCAGGTTTATATGGGCCACATCTCAAACTGGGGAGATGTTGGAGATTCCTAAAAATCACCCCCTAATTAAGTTCTCTCTGACCAGCCTGAGGGACTGACCTCTGGATGACCCCCAGCCACATTCTAGTCACTTTCTCCCACCTCCCATTGAGTGACCAAAGATGGCCTCTGACAAGCAAGACGCTGTCCTAACCACCTCTACCCTGATTGGTCACCCCAAGCCCCCTGATTGGCTCCTAAAGGAATCCATATGATTAGACCCCTCCACACCTTACCCACCAATCCAATATGCACCCCAAAATCACCCTATTTGAATAACTGTCCCACCTGGCAAATATGACAGAGTGAACCCTGATTGGCTGCTCCCAGTACACACCCCCTTCCAGGAGCCTATATAAACAGGCTCCTGAACCCCACTTTCACCCTTCACTGTTCTCCACTTGCTGTCCAGACCCTGTCACCTTGATCCAGCACTCCCCAATCCTGTGGCAGACTGCAATCAAGCCGGCGAGTCAAACCCAGGGGCCCCAAAGCGCACAAAGAGCCCTCCAATTCCTCCCAACCCTGGGAAGGAGGAGGGTAGAGAAGGCAAGCTGTGAGAGTTAAGACCAGTGGACCTCCAGCATCTTCTAGGAAACATCAGAGTTTTGTACCAATAAGAGCTGTAACTTCATTAAGGCAGCAGCATCCTGTGCCTTGAGCTGCCACTTATAAAGGGCTGCTTGCTGGTTGTACCCACCTGCGGGAGCAACCCAATAAAAGTTCCCATTCCCTTTTTGTCTAGAAGGTCTCCTGAAGTCCATCTTTGGTACCTCAGCTGGCTTCCTGAAGCCTCTCTATTCTAGCCATTGGAGCTCAACCCAGTCCTGCGGAAGATCCTGAGCCGCTGGCTGGTGACAACCCAACAGATTCTCCCATTCCCATAACCTGTTGTTTAATCTATAAACATAAAAAATAAAAAACCATAAATTGAGGCATATTTTAAATTACCTAAGTCCATGAAAGAACAGTCCATGAAAGAACAGTAATTTATTTTTAATATTAAAGAGATTAACAATAGTCTCATTGTTCTGACATATTCAAACAACTGTGTAGAAAGTTGTGAACCCACATAGTTTATAACTCCTAACTAACCATTAAGAAAAGAATTACAATAAAAGTTATGTGCATAGGAAAGAGTAAAAAATGCCAATCAGAGGACAGGGTCTCACTGTGTAGCCCAGGCTGCCCTTGAACTCTCAATCCTCCTGCCTCAGCCACCTGAGTGCTGGCATTACAGGTGTGTACCACCATGCCTAACTAAAGAGAAGGCTTCCTGTGGCTGAAATATTTCCTGACAGTAGGTCAGGAATAAGACACTCCTTTGGGGGGCTGAAAATTAAGATGAGAAATCTTTGGTATTCAAAGTGGATGTCTGAGTTCTCTGCTAGTTTAATGCAATCAGTTAGAGAAAGATGCCTGAGAAGGAGGAAGAAATTCTCAACTGAGGAGTGACAGTACAAATACATTCAAAGTCTAACCTTGAATGGCAATGGGACAACTTGGAAGACAAATCACTTGGTAACAACTCACACCTATTGTCAACTGCAGTTCTATCCCAAGGCCCTTGAACTTGAGTTGTAAGGAAAAATGGGCACTGTAAGTGAGAAGCTGGTAAGTTATAGTTATAACATAGGTAGTCACCCACAAGGATGAAAGCAGAAGCCTTAAAACTATTCTGCAGTTAATGGACATGACTCCATCTTTACAGCTAGCAAGGATAAAGAAATCCCTAATGATTTCAGGTTCAGCAGGATCTTGATTTGTACAGCTTGTAGTAGAAGCTGTATGTTCTACTCTATAAAATCTATGTACAGCATAGATCCAACAGGCTGGGACACCTAAAGAGAGTGGCAGAAAACATGGTCTTCAAAGATCTGCTTCTCTCGTGCTGGGAAGACCTTGTCACAAATTGGACAATTCAAATAAACGGTCTGCATTTGCTGCTGCTCCAAGGTGTGATCACAGATTCCATCAGCAAAGTCTGATTTGCAGGTGAGGCATTTCTTGATGGAGGGTTGGGAGGAAAAACAAAAAGGAAAACAAAGACATCAGTACAAATATGATCTCTGTATCGCAGACACACACATTTTGTTTTCTACTCTATTCTTGGTGTCTAGCATAATGATTAGCACATGATAGGTGCTCAAAAATAATGAATGAATGGACAGATTTGCACTTGGAGATGCTTCTTAGGCTTTTTCTAACCCCAGAACTGAAAGAGATTAATATTGCTGAAGTAGTCAACATAGCTCCAACCTGGAAGGAGCACTGGACATGCCTTGCTTGGCTAGCTCTCTAATCCATCTCTCTTCCCTAGTTATGCTACCAAATTTAATTCACAGGTGGAGACCTTGAATGCTGATGGATAAACTGCTTTCTTCTCCTCTCAACAGGCTGCCTCAGTGTTGGGCCTGGAGCAAACTGAACCAACTGAACCAACTGACCTCTATAAAGTTATGAAAATGAACCACTCTCCCTATGGTTCCCCCATGGATTAGAGGAGGAAAGGAAATTTTCTCAAGGATTTGATATAGACCATCTCATGAACTAAATACTTACCAGGCTGGGGGCAGAACTTTCTTGGATACCTGAGGGGAAATAAAAAAGATTTCATTCAATGAAAAAATATCATCCCTCAATTTTCAGCTGTGTGCTACTAGATACTTTCTATAAACTTCATTGTTTTCTTTCTCCTCACTGTCTTTGATTCTTTCTCTCTCATACACACCACAAAAAGGATCTAGGTCAATGAGAAAAAGAAAGAGAAAAAAACACTAAAATGGTAGTTTCAATAACCATGTATGTATGTATATATATATATATATATATATATTATATGATCCAAAAAAACAATAAACCTATTTTCAGAGTGGGAAATAGAGATTTTAATGAAAGTAGTAACAAATAATTAAACAAGGAAATTGTCTAAGAATAGATTTTTAAAATGGCATCCATGCAGTTATTTTATTTATTTTATATGGCCCAAGCTGTCCTTGAACTTGCTATGTAGCCCAGGCCGGCCTCAAACTCCAATCTGCCTGCCTCAGCCTCCCAAGTGCATGTGCCACAATCTTTGGCCCATGCATTTACTTCTAAATGAGATGCTTATATAGATAAGGCATGTGGGTTACATTTAGTGGATAGCAAGATTTTTCCATGTTTATTTCAGTTTTTAAATTTAAAAGTAGCATGTTAGAGACAGGTGCCATGCCACATGCCTATAATCCCAGCTACTTGGGAGGTGGAGGTGGAGGTGAGGCCTGAGACAGCCTGCACAACTTAGTGAGACTCTGTCTCAAGATAAAAAATTAAAAATCAAAAAAGGGGTTAGGGCACCGGGCGCGGTGGCGCACGCCTATAATCCCAGCAGCTCGGGAGGCAGAGGCAGGAGGATTGCAAGTTCAAGACCAGAGTCAGTCTGCATAACTCAGCGAGACCCTGTCTCAAAAAAGTTAAAACAAAAAATGGGCTGGGGGCGTAGCTCAGTGGTCCAGCACTTGCAAAGCATGCAGGCGCAAGGCCCTGGGTTCAACTCTTTGTACCGCAAAAACAAAAAAGGGGGTTAGGGATGCAGTTCAGTGGTACAGCACCTGCCTGGCATGTGCAACCCCCTTGTACTATAATAGTAGTATATTACAGATATAATAGGATTTCACCAACCCATATCTATAATCATGAGATTACATTACCACTCATATCTTTTTTCTTTTTTTTTTTTTTGTGGTACTGGGGGTTGATCCCGGGGCCTCGCGCTTGCATGCTTTGCAAGTGCTGGACCACTGAGCTGCACCCAAGCCCCTTTTTTTTTCTTACTTTCTGAGACAGGGTCTCGCTAAGTTACGCAGACTTCCTCTGGTCTCGAACTTGCGATCCTCCTGGCTCCACCTCCCAAACTGCTGGGATTACAGGCGTGCACCACCAACCACTCATATCTTATAATTATGTATTAGTTAACACTATATAATAATGTTTCCAAATGTTTACACTTTTGTTTTTCCTCCTTATGATGACAAGTTGTTACATGTATGTTATGCTATATATAGACAAACATTACTTATCCATTTCTTCTTTTTATTTTTTGTAGTACTAGGGGTTGAGCCCAGGGCCTGGCACATGCTAGGCAAGCACTCCAGTACTGAGCCACACCCGGAAACTTTTATATCATTATTATTATTATTATTATTATTGAACTACTGACTGAGCTCAGGGCTTCATGAATACTTTGTAAGCACTCTACCACTGCATGGCACCCCCAGCTTATTTATTTTTTATCTTGAGACAGGGTCTTGCTAAATTGTGCAGGCTGCCTCTGGCCTCAAACTTAAGATCCTTCTGCCTCAGTCTTCAGAGTTGCTGGAATTATATGCACCCTAGCACCTGGCTACTTATTTATTTATAAGTAGGCTCTTCCTATTTTTCAAATAATTAGTGTTAAGTTTTTTTTTTCTTTTGTTAAGGGTGCTGCTGGGAATTAAGTCCAGGACTTTTTCTTTTTCTTTTTTTTTTTCAGTGTTGGGGGGCTGAATCCAGGGCCTTGCGCTTGCATGCTTTGCAAGTGCTGGACCATTGAGTTGTATCCCCAGGCTATTTTTTTACTTTTTATTTTTGAGACAGGGTCTCATAAAATTATAGACTGCCTTGGATCTCAAACTTGCAATCCTCCTGCCTCCACCTCCTGACATGAGCCACAACACCCAGCTTAAGTCCAGGGCTTTTTCTCATGTTGTTTATTTGGTTTTGTTTCTTAATTTTAGGTTTGTTTTTTGAGACAAGGTCTCATTGTGCAGACCCCAGGCTGGCCTGGAACTTGCTATGTAGATCAGGCTAGCTTGAACTCATGTTGATCCTCCTGCCTCGGCCTCCTGAGAGCTGGGATAACAGGCATGTAGCACAGTGCCTGGCTAGATGGTATTTTTTAAGTGAATGAATTTTTGTTATTTTAATCCCAGCACTCAGGAGGCTGAGGCAGGAGGATAGTGAGTTCAAGGTCAGACTGGCCTACATAGTGAGACTTTCTCAAAAATAAAAATAAAAAGTCTTTTACAATTCCATTTTGGAAGTTTGGTTTCTTTATAAACAGCAGTCTCCAAAAAAAGAATAAAAGAAAAAAAAAAGAAAAAAAATGAGAAGTTCCTCTTCCTTTTATTCTTTTTTTTTTTTGTAAGATTTTATTTAAATTGTGAACGTATTAAACTTTTTTCTGCACCTATCAGTTTTTTTGGATATTATTGAAAAAAATTTTTTACATCTGCTGCTTTTCTCTGTTTGCTAATGTGATCATCTACAGGGCATAGAAGAAACTAACTTCATAAAAATGAACTTACTGTCTTCAAGATTATCATCACTTCTTCAGGCAGGTACTCATCAAAGCTGTCTCCAGTAGGACAGGCCTGTCAATCTCTGTTTTGTCAGAATCTCAATTTCTATCTCAGCCAAAAGAGTGATCATTCCTGTCTTTATCCTGTGCAACACTCACTTGGATTTTTCTCTTACTTGTAGACTCTTTATTGAGACTTGAGGGCACCAAGCAGGGAATCCAGGGCATAACCAAGTATTTTAACCTCTCTAGATTGCTGGGCTTAGGTGGAAAACACATCATACTGATATTTAATCCTCTAAAGATTCCTTAGTGGAATCTGTCACATCATTAGGCAAGTTCCCTAGAAGAGCAATGTAGGGTGGTGATTTGAAAAGACAGCTCTAGTGGATCTTGGGTTCCCAAATAGTTTGTGGAGTAGTGGGAAGGATGAGCAGCCAACTGCAGGTGCTCTATACACATCATCATCATTACTGTGCCAAGTAGTGGAAACATATCTTTCCAGGTCATGTGTCTCATCAATCCAGCTGAATGGTTTGGGGACACATGTGCTTCCTCTACACCAGTTCTCCCATTCCTTAGTCAGAAAGTGTCATAAATAGTCTTCCCTTTCTTATTTTTCCTTTTTTGCAGAGACTTCCATGTTGGAACAGGGAGAAAGAATGCAAAGATGCTTAAAAATATTTTCAAACAAAAAATAAGCCAGGTCTGCTGCAAAGATCTGGTTGTGACTGTGTGTGTGTGTGTGTGTGTGTGTGTGTTACTGGGGATTGAACCCAGGGCCTCGAGCTTGCACGCTTTGCAAGTGCAGACCACTGAGCTGCATCCCCAGCCCATTTTTTTTACTTTTTTTTTTTTTTTTTTTTGCAGTACTGGGGGTTGAACCCAGGGCCTCACGCCTGCATGCTCTTCAAGTGCTGGACTACTGAGCTGCGCCCCCGGCCCATTTTTTTACTTTTTGAGACAGGGTTTTGCTAAATTACGCAGACTGCATCTGGTCTCGAACTTGTGATCCTCCTGCCTCAGCCTCCCAAGCCGCTAGGATTACAGGTGTGTGCCACTGAGCCCGGCCTTCTTTTATTTTTTGAGACAAGGTCCCGCTAAGTTATGCAGACTGCCTCTGGTCTCAAACTTGCGATCCTCCTGCCTCTGCCTCCCAAGCCACTGGGGTTACAGGTGTGCGCCACTGCACCCAGCCTGGTTGTGACTCTTAAGACAACACTGCTACTTTGAACCATCCAGAAAAGTGAGTGAGGTCTCACACTGCTTTTGGAGACAAAGGAATAAAGCTTCCTGTTTGGCAGGGACATGTTATCTCAATTCCTAGAATGGTAAAACTGGTTTTCACCCCAAATTCTTGTCCTACCCCTCAGGAATCTCAGTGGAGCACATTCCCGTTACCCTTGTTGGGCCATTATAGGGACGACATAACTACCAGGTTCTGGGCAGCATAACCGGCCTCTTGTGCTTCCATTTTCAAACCTTAATTAGCTTCCTCTTTTTGTTTGTGTATATCTTCTACACAAAGACATTTCTCTGATTTATACAGTTAGAATATAGCCACGGGACTCAATTTGTGTCTGCTGCCTCTAAGCGAATGATCTGATTTGCGTCTTCTGGATGTAGATTTATTTCTCAATTAACACTTCTTGCCTGGCAATCTTTCTATTGGGTCTTCAGTTTCTGTCTAACAAGTCTTAACAATGAGACTAGTATTAATTAGCATCTCAGACAAAAAAAATTTAGTAGAGAAAAGGGATACAGGCAAGAGCTTTCCAGCTAGAATGGCAAAGGTGTCTTACCAGAATATGGATTTCCATAGACAAGGCTTGGATTTTGTTCAGGATCACCTTGATCTGAAGTAGGTACTTGATATGGCAAAGACTCAAAATCCAGACCCATGTAACTCAGCAATCTGCTGTTCTCCCTCTTTAAGAGCTAAGGATAGATGATTTATAGACACGTTAAAGACAACAACGAAGAATGCCCACCAGGGACTGGCTAGGAGATGTCCACTAGGTAGTTTTCAATTAACAATGTGGCATTGGTGAAGTCCAATAAATGATGATCCATGATTCTTCAAAAGGGGAAGCAATAGCATTGATAGTCCAAAGACCTCAGTTTTTTATATTTGAATTTACTGAATTTTGCTTATATTAGCACAAAAAATTATTTTAAGTCTCCAATACCCCAACAGAAGGGGAAGTAAAAAAGTTGTTTGGACATATGAAGTTAATATGAGCTATATGAAAATTGAAAATGTATTTTATTTAGAGCAGAATGTTCCAATTTCATTTCTAGAACAATTTCCTTATATAATGTAAATATTCATCTGATATAATTTTCCCTTCTTCATATTTTATCCCATTAAATGGATAGACCAACACAAGAAGGAAGGCTGGGAGGAAAGTAATGAAACAAAGAATGAGAGAGGTGAGAAGACAATATAAGTGGCACAAAGAGTATTCGAAATTTGGGTTTTTTTGTTTTGTTTTGTTTTTTGAGTCAGGGTCTCCCTATGTAGCCCAGGATGGCCTTAAACTTGTGATCCTCCTGTCTTAGCTTCCTGAGTGCTGGGATTATAGACATACACTACCACATCCACCTTAAAGTTTTTAGGAAGAAGAAAATTAGTATACTGGCGTTACAGGCATGTGCCACCACATTCAGCTTGCCTTAAGATCCTTTTTTTTTTTTTAGAGACAAGGTCTTGCTGTGTAGCCCAGGCTGTCCTGGAACTTGCTACGTTGCTACGTAGATCAGGCTGGCCTTGAACTCATGTTGATTCTCCTGCCTCAGCCTCCCGAGTACTGGGATTACAGGTGTGAGCAACCATGCCCAGATTCTCTTAACATCTTTTTTTTTTCTTCCAATCGCAGTTTGTAGCGGGTTTCTTATTGCAATCTGCAAGTTACACTGAACACGTCATTATACCACTTGTGCAGGACATTGATTTTGTTGGGGAAGGGGAAGCAAGTGCTAGCCTCAATGCTGAGGTCATTACAACTTCTGGAGAGTTTCATCAACAGCCTAGCTAGGCAGTACAGTTTCAAAAGAGTAAACATGTTAAGGGAAGCAGACAACTCTTTATAGTGGCCCAAACACAGTTTCTTGCTATATTTGTGTTGCATTTGCCATCTACAGTGGGCAGTCAGGAGGATGGTATTTTTCAGAACAACATAGTCACAGGACTGGAACAATCTGATGGGGTTGAGAGGGAGCGTCAGGATAAAAGGAGGGCTACCCTCATGCTGTTTCATTCACATTAGAGACAAACTGTGACACACAGTCTATGGGCCTGCAGTCGTCATCTCTTATCATCTGGCATAATGCTTAACTTAGTCATCCACTTTATTGCAGGACGTCTTCCTTGTCCTGCAAATGTTCCATAACTTCACTATTCAGTGGGTCATCAAAATTCAAAAGATCAGTTAATCCCCAAACAACATCCTTCAGTGTTCTGGTGGGAGCCCAGGCAGTGCTGTCAATCGAATGTTCTCTCAGTAAACTAAGACATATGTCCCCAGTCTCTGTGATGTTGAGGTGCCAGGTCCTGGTCAAGCATTTCACTTTGGGAGCCATCATGTTGTATACATCAGGAACTTCAGTTTCAAACTAAAAATTTCCACCCTGGTAGTAATCCTCATACGGCAAATTAGCTTAAAAGTTCTGCAATCTTTTTAACAAGCAACTTGTTTCTCACAAAAACCATCCAGGTAGAGTCAGATGCGGTGGCTGAGGTCTGGGACCCTTTGAGATCATCATCCCACTTCAGTCTGCTTGCCAACATTAGTATTACTGCCACCTTTACTCTGGGCACCCTGAGTGAGATGAGGTGGGCCAGCACCCAACACCATGCCCAGTCAGCAGCAGCAGCGAGACCAGGCCCTCACCTCTCTTAACATCGTAAGAGGGCTTTACTACAGTTCCAAATACCAGATCTTCTTTGGTGCTGCAAACTATGTAACTTCCTTTCTGAACGTCAGATTAATCTAAGAAAACTGGATTTCAAATTCAAGGTGTGTTTAAACCAAAAGAATAAGAACAACAAGACCAGAAATAGACCACAAAGGCCTTCTTCAATCATAAAACACATTAGCATAAATAATATAATCAAAAGTAGAAATTACCAAGGGGAAATTAGTGCTATAAGGTGAGAAACTTTTGGAAATCTGGACAATGAGAATATACCTAACACTACTAGATTGTACACTTTAAATTATTAAAACAGTATATTTTATGTTATGTGGTTTCTTTCTTTTTTCTTTTTTTTTTTTGAGACAGGGTCTTGATGTGTAGCCCCAGGCTGGCCTCAAACTCACACTGATATCCTGTCTCAGCCTCTGTGTGCTGAAATTATAAGTGTGTGCCACCATGACCAGCTTAAACACAATTTAAAAAGAAAGTAAAGAGTTGAGGTAGGAGGATCGCATAAATTCAAGGCCAGCCTGAGCTATATAACAAGTTCTAGCCCAGCCTGGGCTATACAGTGAGACTCTGTCTCAAAAAAAGGTATAGGGGTAGAAAAGGGAGATAAAGAGACAGAGAGAGAGAGAGAAGTAAAAAAACGTGGAAATGGTCACTTGGAGGAATGGCACAGAAGGGTTACCAAAAGGTTAGAGATGGAGGACTGCTGGAGGTATAGCTCTAGTAGTAGAAACCAGAATGCATGGACAATTGTTTCTTTGTTGCTAGGCATAAGATAACTTTAAGTGCCATCACTTTATTTGCTGTCACCATCTCCAATCAGTCAACCAATCAATAAAAACTTAGTGTTTAACATATTGTTGTTGTTGTTAGGTGCCATCGAGTTGGGTTCGACTCATAGTGACCCTATGTACAACAAATAAAACACTCCCCAACACCGTGCCATACCCAGCAATATTGTCAGTGCTTCTCTGCTATTAGGGTTTTCAATGGTGGATTTTTGGGGGAATGGAATGCTAGGTCTTTCTTTCTATCCTGCAGCACCTGGTATTCCCAGGTAGTCTCCCATCCAAGGACTAACCAGGCTGACCCAGATTAGCTTCTGAGATCAGATGGGATCAGATGCCAGGGTGCTATGGCTACAGATGTTTAACATAGAGCAGATAATAAATATTGGTTGGACCAGGTATGGTGGTATGTGCCTTTTATCCCAGCAACTTGGAAGGCTGAGGCAGGGGATCATGAGTTTGAGGCTGGAGGAAGCCCACTCAATTTAGTGAGACCCTGTCTCAAAATGAAAAATGAGAAAGAGGCTCCGGGTGCAGCTCAGTGGTGGAGCAATTCCCTAGCATGCTCAAGGCTCTGGGTTCAATCCTTCAGTATGAGAAAAAGAAAAATTGGTTGGATGAGTGAATGAACAGATGAATGAATGAATGCACAGCATTTACTAGGGGCCTACTAATGGTCCACACTGGTTCAGACCACCACTTTTGCTCCTGATTTGGCAGCAGAAAGGAAAAATGTTGGACTGAAGAAATGGAGTCCTCAGTTAACATAAAAATGACATAGGATGTCACCCCCCTGCCTTCCCAAAAGGCCATACTTACAATAGCTGTGAAGTTAAAAGCCAGTAAATCAGGTCCTCATCAAGGCTGTTTCTTCCTTTGTTCTTTTCTTCTTTTTCTTTTCTTTCTTTCTTTTTTTTTTTTTTGTAATATTGGGGGTTTGAACCCAGGACCTTGCACATACTTTGTAAGACCTCTACCACTGAGCTGCAACCCCAGTCCCTTTTTAATTTTTTATCTTAAGACAGGTCTCGCTAAGTTATGCAGGCTGCCTCTGGTCTCAAACTTGTGATCCTTTTGCCTCTGCCTCCTGAGTCACTTGGATTACAGACACTCACCACCATGCCTGCCTTAAGGCTGCTTCTTTCAAGATGACTACTGCCATCCCAAATAAGTTTCAGTTGTGGAACAGAGAGGGTTTTTGTGGTAGATTAGGAAACTAGATTAAATTCCTGTCCCAGGAAAGGCTCTTTTATTCAACTTTCTATTTTAACAGCACATTTCTGGGCCCCTCTACTCCTTTCCCCGAAAGCCTTGGGGTTTTCTACCCTCTTTCACACACTTACATCATTTTCTCTTTCCAATCTCTCCTTTTCTCTCTGCAGAACATCACATATAATCTTGTTCTCACTTAGTCTTCTTGACAGGTCAAAGTTCTCATCCTGTCAACAACAACAACAACAACAAAAATCAGAATTATGATCATATACTGCAATCTGGACCCAAGGTGGGAGATTATACAGAATCTGGCCTTCCAAAACAGTAAGACTGAGGTGGGGAAGAAGGGAACTTTGGAGGAAGGAACCATACCACAGACCGGGTGCTGCTTACAGAAAAGTGACTAGCCGGGAGAGGTGGTGCATGCCTGTAATCCCAGTGGCTCAGGAGGCGGAGGCAGGAGGATTGCAAGTTCTAGACTACTCGAGGCAGTCTGTGAAACTTAGCGAGATCCTGTCTCAAAAAGTCAAAAAATGGGCTGCGGGTGCAGCTCAGTGGTCCAGCACTTGCAGAGCATGCAAGTGTGAGGCCCTGGGTTCAACCCCCAGTACCACACACACACACAAAAAGTGACTTAATCAAATACTGGAAAGCCTGAGGTGGCATCAAGATGCTGGGTTTCTATTGGTTTAGCTGGGAGTAAAAGTGACTAAAGAGAAAATAAGTAATCTTGGATAAAACATCAAAACTGGCATATTAGAATTAGGGATGAATGGAGTCTCATTTAATCCCACCCAACTATGAAAAAATCATGTTTGTTTTGAGTCAACATCTCATTCCATGAAGCCATAGGCACTTAGGTTTAGATTGGTGTGATTTCTTTCCAACTTGAGGACAGGCACCTGGACTCAAGTTCCACTGAGAAAGAAGAAACTTGGAAGATACTTGTCCCAGGCCATAAGGAACTCAGACTGGGGTCTTGAGCTCCCAGAATGATGAACCGTCCTAACTAGTTTCATGATTCAGTATTTCCCATCTAGTTGCATACACACACATGCGCGTACCTCATGAACACACTTAAGCTAATCCTACTAGTTGTGGTTTTGTTCCAAGATTTTTTATTTGAATGCTGGTGCCCAAACTGCTGTGCGCTTCTAGCCGACCCTGAGGTAGTAATGCGAGAGGGGACTACCCGATGACAGTGCTGACTGCAGGCTCCTTGCTCCCCATCCCCACTGGCTCCTGCTGGCTCTTCTGGTCCTGCTTCACTTCCTCAAAAGGCAGAAATAAAAAAGGACTATCTGAGTCTGTAGAGAATCTAATCAATGCTTACAAAAACCTTCCCTGAGACCCATGGCTGGCCTGGGACCTATATTTCCAAGGACCCCCGAGTTGGCTTTTGGCCTCACACTCCACACCTCCCTTTTTAGTAGGAAATTCCTCTCCTTAACAAATGTTTACATCTTCTGAGCTTGGTCTAAGAACCATGAACCTTCATACCCCCTGCCTTCTTAGGCCCCTTATCTCTGTCACCTACCAGTGCAGCAGCCCTGAGTTGCCTGATTTGTTTGTGGAGTCGCTGGCACTCTTTGTACTTCTCTAAGAAACAGGCTTTCCCGGCCTCTACCTTTGCCTTTAGGCGTTCCACCTCTTGTACTAACTGCTCCTCCACTGTTGTTTTCTTGTTCCTAGGCTCCTGAAGTATAAGATACATAGTCCCCACAGTTAGAGGCCTTTTGGATGTATGAGAAATAAAGTATTGCTATCAGCTGGGGATGTAACCCTAGAGTGCTTGCCTAGCAAGGCCCTGGGTTAAATTCCCAGCACTGTAGGAAAAAAAGAAAAAAAAAAAAAAAAAGATCTGCTATCAGGTGAAAAGCCCTTGGGTCTTGAAAAATATTCCATGAAAACCAAGGAAACTCAAACCTGTTACAAGGAGGTTCAAACTTTAAAATGATTATAGATTAAAACTAATTTCTTTGTACATCAGAGGCTATACATTCAAATATGCCTAAGGAGCAGGAAAGTAGTCAACTGAATCAAGGTGGTAAAATCAACGATACAGTGAAGACTGAAGCTACAGTGTAGCTCAGTAGTAGCTCAGTGGTAGAGGACATGCTCAGCATGCACAAGACCCTGGGTTCAGCTCCAGGACCAATCAGTGAAGACTGCTATCAAATGGAGAACACACTTATCTAAAGTGCACAGTAACTACTCAGTCCCAGATATTTCTATTGTGTAAGAATGTGGGCTCAATATTGCTAGGTCCTCTAGTTATTCAATAGAAGCAAGAAATACAAAAAAATTATGGGAAATATTATTTTCAAATCTTAACAACTAATTCAATTTCTAAATATCCCAACCAGCCAAAAAAAAAAAACATTTTCTGAGCTGAACATGACCTGTGAGATGACAATTTGCAAACTTTGTTCTACTGTTTACTATGTTGTTGCTGTAGTTAGGTGCCATCGAGTTGAGTCTGACTCAGAACAATCTTCATGGGGTTTCAATGGCTGATTGTTTCAGGACTGCTTTGGGAGTAGATTACCACGTCTTTCTCCCATTTTTGTGGTGCTGGGGATTGAACCCAGGGCCTCAGAGAGTGTGGTGCAGCACTCTACCAACTGAGCTAAACCCCAGCCCACCTTTACTATATCATGCTAAAATACACAGTATCTTATATATAGTAAGTGCTGAATAATTGATTGAATATGATTGACTGAATAAATGATGCATACATGATGTGAGTCACATTCCAGTAGTTGGATAACCCTGAGATATCAGAGTTTCTCATGCCCTCGTATCAATTCAGAAAACAGAGCTTCTAGGTACCTACCAGAATCATGAGGCCTATTTTCCAACAACATATTGCAGAAAATTATTAGACAATTAGGCTTATATTATTATATTACTGTAACTCAGAATGATTTATAATAATAATTGCTAATGTATTATAGATAACAAAATCTGTTGTTATATTTTCTAGCCATTTATTTTTCTATCCTCACAATAACTTTGTAGAAAAGAGTAGGGTTTATTCTGTGTGATTCCTAGTCCAAAGATCTATTTACTACAACTTCTCATGATGTTTAACTTTTAATAGTCCTTTATCACTCATCACACATTAGCTATGACCAACTCTCCTAACCATCTTGTAAATGCAGGTTCTCTGTCCTCTGGGGTGAAAAATAAAACATCCAGAAGTGAATGCTATTCTAATCTTATTTATCTTCTCTACTACCTCACAAAAGACCCTCTTACTTTCCTTTCCTAAGGCCCCCTCCCATATAGCCATGCAAAGACAGACGTGCCGTTATCTCCTGTTGTTTCTTCATTGTAGTAGTTTCTTTCTGCTTCATCTCCTCCACTGTCTGTTCGAGCTTCTTCTGGTGCTCCCTCTACACAAAAACAGGTTTCAGTACCACTGCTGGAAACACACACACACACACACACACACACACACACACACACACGTAAATACATACATACATGCACGTATGAGCTGGGGAAGGGCCTGCTGAACTCATGGACAAGAGTGATACAGAGGGTGAGATAAGCCTCTTATTGAGAGTAAATCCATGAGATAACCTAGCATAAGATGGCTTCTTGTGAGATCTTTCCTGGAGCCAGTAAAAAAAGTACAGTATTGTTGGGCGTGGTGGTGTATGCCTGTAATCCCAGCAGCTCGGGAGACAGAGGCAGGAGGATCGCAAATTTGAGACCAGTTTCCATAATTTAGTGAGACTCTGTCTCAAGAAGTAAAAAAACCAAAATGGGCTAGGGGAGTAGCTCAGTGGTACAGCACTTGCAAAACATGCAAGTACAAGGCCCCGGATTCAACCCCCAGTACCGGAAAAAAAAAAAAAAAAAAAAGGGTACAATATTATAGTTATCTGAGATTAAAAATTACAAGTGGACCCAATATGACTACGGAGGGGACTACAGGGAGAGAGTAGATGATGGGGAAGTGGGGAGAGGGAGGAAGAACGAAGTAGAGGGGTTAAGAGGGAGAGAAGACACCATAAAATACAGGATACAACTCTATGAAAGTACAAAAAATATTAAGGTATAACCTATGGTTGCATATGACTGTCATTACATGCTAATTAAAATTCTTACTTTTAGAAAATTTGTTCTGTAAAATGTTTAAGGAGATGAAGTATAAGCAATACTGATTTGATAGTTCCATATGGGATATATCACTGATTTATTACTCTGTACCCCACCAACATGGATAAAGTACAATATTATATTTTTCTGGAAATGCCTGAAATTTTTATTTTCTTCCATGACTCTACCTGTTCAGTTAAGCTGAGAAAGAGTTGGCTATTTTCATTTTTCAGATGTTGCAACTGTTCTGTCTTATCTTGATCTCCCAGAACAAGCTTTTCCATTTCTTTCTCTTGAGTTGACAGCTGAGCCTAAAGCAGAAATAATGAATACAACAATAAGATATAAAAGGAAAACTAATTAGGAACAATGCTAAAACTTTAATGTAGAAAAACAAAGATGTATTTCCCTAACAACTCCTAAGTGCCAAAATCCCTTAGAACTACTTCACTTTTCAGCTCTAACTTATATCCTAAGAATCTAAGACCCAACTAAGCAAAATTAGATGAATCACTCTTTAAAGCCCTTTTTAAAGACATATCTGTCTAAAAATAGGAACAGTTCTGTTGCTACCTGCTTTAAATTCCAGGCTTTTGAGTAAGAGTTTGCTTGAAAGTTTTTTTTTTTTTTTTTGAAACTGCATCTTGCTCTGTAGGCTAGGCTGGTCTGGAACTCACTATACAGACCAAGCTAGCTTTGAACTTGTGTCAGTCTTCCTGCCTCTGCCTCCTCAGCGCTGAAATTATAGGCATGCACCACTATGCCTGGTTTGAACAGATTTTATAGATAAAAGAAAAAGGTTGGAAAACCATTGTTATAAGCAGTTATCATCTATTATAAGAGCTGATGATACATATAATTGAGTGTATTATTCAGTTCCTTTTGGACCATTACTATTCAAAATATTTGTGTGTGGAATTATGTGGTCCAAGACTAGAAAACACATAACCCCAAACTTTAGTCTGATGCTTTGAAATGTATGATGGTTAATCTTGATTGTCAACTTGATTGGACTACGAAGTGCCTAGCAGATTAATAAAGCACATCTGTGGTGTTTGACATCATTTCCAGAGAGGATTAACTGTCAACTGGGGAAGACCTGCCCTGAAGAAGGACAGCAGGCAGAAATGTTCCATAAACTGTCTGGAAGCCCAGATGGAACAAAAGGGGAAAAAGGCGACAACCAGTTAGCACAGGTATTCTCTCTCTGCTTCCTGCCATGATAATGCTTTGCTCTGCCATGCCCTCTCTGCCAGGATGGACTGATATGTTTGAAACCGTAAGCCAAAATAAATCCTTTCTCCTTTAAGTTGCTTATGTCAAGTATTCTATCACAGAGACAAAAGTCTGACTCACACAAAAGGTATGCTATTAGGCACTCACGACATTGAAATGCATCGTTCTGGGTCACCAGATTATACAGTAGTGGCAAAGTTAAGAAAATATCCTTTGGCAAAGGAATGGCATTACCTACCTGAAGTTGATCTACTCTGATTCCCATCTTCTCATTTTCTGAGGATACCTTCTGGTTGTGTTCTTTCAGTCTGTGGACATACAGATGACTATGTGAGACATTTGCTGATTCCAGGTTAGCAGCCTCTGGGCATAAATGACTTAAGGCTAGTTTGGCTTAAGCCTGCAGAGTTAATCATATCTATCATTACCATAATAGGAAGAGTATTTTCTAACAAATTCCAGAAATCTAATCTGACTCTACCTAAGTGTGTCTAAAACAGCAGCTCTTCCCATCCAAGAATAATTGGGCATACTCACTGAAGCAGCTCAGTCTCCCAACAGGCCTTCTGCTCTTTCACTTTTTGTTCCAATTTCTTATTGATGTTCTGTAGAGTTTCTAGCTCATCCTGCAGAATGAAACATCATCAAAGGGATAGGATATTCCTAAAGTACTTTTTAGTGTCTTAGGCAGCCAACAAATATTTATTGAGTACTTACTATATGTCAGGCATAGCATGATGCAGTGGTGAATGAAATAACCAAGTAGAGAGATTTCTGTATTAAAATATTTCTTTATATTTTTAAATTTTTAAATAATGTTTTAAATTATGTTCTTTTGATATATACATTTTATTTGTTGTTACGGTGCTGGGGATCAAACCAAGAACCACACACATACTATGCAAGTGCTATACCACTGAACTATCTCCCCAGCTTGTTCTTTCCATATTAAAAAAGGCATCAAGCTGGGCATGGTGAAACATGCCTATAATCCCAGCATTTAGGAGGCTGAGGCAGGAAGATCACAAGTTCAAGGTCAGCCTAGGCTACACAGTGAGACTCTACCAAAAGAAGAAAAAAAGCATCTACCTTGATTTCACTTCCACTGTCCATTAATTCATTAAACAAATATTTACTGAATGACTGTTGTACGCTGGACACTGTTATACAGTGGATAAAACAAAGTTGTTTTTTCTCCTAGAAAAGTGCTCTCCCTATAAACTGATAAGAACCAAAGCCTGGTGCAGTGGCTCATGTCTGTAATCCCAGTGACTCGGGAGGCAGAGGCAGGAGGGTCGCAAATTTAAGACAAAAGACAGTCTGCATAATTTAGCAAGACCCTATCTCAAAATAAAAAATTAAAAATGTGCTGGAAGTACAGCTCAGTGGTACAGCACTTGCAAAGCACACAAGTGTGAGGCCCTGGGTTCAACTCCCCAGTACTGAAAAAAAAAAAAAAATTGATAAGAGCCATATATACAATTTAAAAAATTTAATAGCTACATTAAAAAATTTTTAAACACACAAAATTATTTTGAGACAGTTCACCCAGGGCCTTTCACATACTAGGCAAATGCTCCACCACTAAGCTGTACTCCTAACCCCTTTTTTATATTTTTATTTTGAGAACAGTGACCTGCTCAGTTATACAGGCTGTCTCTGGTCTCAAACTCATGATCCTCAGCCTCCCAAGCTGCTTAGATTACAGGTGTATGTCACAGCACTGGGCTGAAATTACTTTTAATAATGCCACATTTAACCCAATATAGCTAAAATGTCAGTTCAACACATGAACAATAAAAAGGAAATGTTTTGGTTTTATTCATACTAAAAAATCTAAGATACAGTGTACATTTTATGATTATGGCACATCTCAATACAACACATTTCAAGTGTTCAAAAGCTATATGTAGCTAGTGGCCTCCACACTGGTCCTAGACATTTGTGTTTTCTTTCCAGGTTTCTCTTTGCACTGAAGTCAACCTTATATATCAATATCAATTTCCTGCATTTAGCTCCATGCTTTCCGAATTTCTTATTGTTAGCCTTCAAAGAAAATTCCCTTTTTGCTTTGTTTCTGGGATCATTAACTCTCATTCATTACCTGCTGGTTTGAAAGATGATTCAAAGGAGAAATAGCAAAAAGTTGGGATAATTTACAATTGTACCTTAATATTAACTCTTCTCAGTTTTTTCTTTTTTTTTCTTTTTTTTTGGAGTCAGGATTTCACTATTGTAGCCAATAGCCTCAAACTCATGCTCCTCTTGCCTTGCCCTCTAAACTTCTTTTGATATCCACATTCTAGCTAATCAGAGCAAATATCTACAATTATAAATATGCAAAGGACATAAACAGTGAAGACCATCTGGGTTTAAGTTATCCCTATTTTGTAGATGAGTAAGCTGAGGCTTAGAGGGGTTAATTTTTTTATAAGTAAAATAACCCATAGGAAACTAGCATTATGTCTATTCAAAGATATTAGTGTAAGCCAGACCTAGTGGCACACACCTGTAATCCTAGCACTCAGGAGGCAGAGACCAGAGGATCTTGAGATGGAGGCCAGTCTGGGCTATATGGCAAATTCAAGGCCAGCCTAAGCTATATATGAGACCCTGTCTCAAAAAACCAAAGGCTGGGGTTGTAGCTCAGTGATAGAGTGCTTGCCTAGTATGAACAAGGTCCTAGGTGTGATTGCTAACACTGTAAAAATAAATAAATAATAAAAGGTATGGTGTGAGGTAGTAAGATCACAAACAAAACAAAAAACAGTACTGGACCAAAGACACCAGCCAATTTTGATCTGTATGCTCCAAGTTCACCTTTAACCAGCAGCCACACCTGCTTCCTTTGGAGCTCAGCCTGCATGTCTGAGTTCTGTTTCTGGAGATTGGCACAGCTGTCCTTCAGCTCCTGGTTTTCTTTGCAGAGCTCCTTGTTGTGCTGCTCAATCTCTTCAACCTTTCCCTACAAAAGAACATTCCATAAACTATATTCAAATCCCTCTAAGTAGAAAATTTCCATATGCTAGGATGGTGAGGGTCTGATTGATTGCCACTCATTGGAGTAACATCTGTGTACCCCAAACAGAAGCATCTCCCTAGTATGTCAGTAAGAATGCAACAGAGGTTTATCTGTATAATTAAGGCATTAAGTCTCCCATCACCATGAAAGAAAGACAAGTAAAAATTAAGGCCATAAAAAGTCACAAGGGAGAGGCTGAATATAATGGTGCATGCCTATGATCCCAGCACTTGGGAGGCTGAGGCAGGAGGATCCTGAGTTCAAGGCCAGCCTGGAACTACATAATGAATTCAAAACAAGCCTATGCTATGGAACAAAAACCTGTTTGAAAACAAAACAAAACAAAAAAGTTATAAGGAAGAGTGACAGAAGAATGTAGATTCTTCTTATAAATATTTTATTGGGTTTCTCACAGGACTTGAGGCCAGAGACAGAGTTTTAATTGATTCTTCATAGCATCTCCAGTACCTATCAAAGTGCTAGATGAAAAGTTGGTATCTGCTAAATAAGTAAGTAAATGAATTCAATACTCATGTATAACAGGCTCTGGGTCAGAAATGAGACAGACACAAAGGGGAATATTTGGTGTTTCTCTCCTTAATTGAGCTTTTACATTTACTGTGGTGTTAAGACATGCAGATTATAAAAATTAAGTAACTGGAAAAGTTAAGGGAAAAACTGAATGTCAACTGAATTACATTAGTTCTAGAAGGGAAAAAGTACTTATTGTTATGATCTCTTTTAACATTCCTGAGTGGGGTAGAGAGGGCACTATATAGATTTTTCCCAATAGTATCTATTAGATATTCCATAAAGCCTTATTGACTTAAATTCTACCCTATGTTGGAACTGTTACACTTAATGGTAGGAAGGACTTGAGATAAGATGATTATAGACCTTTGTGGTAACAACCAGGATATCCTCTTCACTTTCTGGACGGAATTGGAAAGGAACACTTGCTCCCCGGACCACACCATCCTGATCCACATAGCAGAACTGGTAATACTCATCATCCTTGGGCAAGTAATAAGCTGAAAACACAATATGATTTTTAATCCAAAATAAGTTCTATTGCAAAAATTTTAAGTCGGGAAGTCTTTACTGTCCCAGAAAGCTCAAACTCAAGGAAGTAAATTCGTTTTGGCTGTAATTTTCAACCTCTTTGATCCAGTATTTTTCTCACCTTTGAATTGGACTTCCTGCTGTTTGGCTAATTCTTTGTTTAGATCACTGGGCAAAGCAACCCACATGAAGGTATAATACTCACGGGTCGTCTTCCATCCCACCTGCAATGACAAGAGGCTCTCATTGAGTACCTGTCAGGGCTTAGGGCTATGTCTCCTTAAAATGCACCTTTATTTTATTTATATATACTGAAATATAATAAAATGAATTTATTATGACAAGATTCATATTTTTTGATTTATGACAACCAAATGTGGGGAAATATTTGATAGAACTAAAAATTGAGGTACATATACACAATTCAAAATGCCAGTTTAAGCTGGGTGTGGTGACACATGTCTGTAATCCCAGCACTGGAAGTGTGAGGCAGGAGGATCATGAGTTTGAGTTGGCCTGGGCTACATAATGAGTTCCAAGACAGCTTAAGCATAGTAAGACCTTGTTTTAAACAAAAATAAAACAAACAAACAAACAAAAGGTAGTTGAGAAGGAAATAAAAACTGGCTCTTCAACACCCAGAACATAATCTCCAAATTACATGTCTGGGTTAGACATAGAGCTAAGAATGACTAGCTCAGGAAGCTCCAGGAAGAGTCAGGCACAGTGGCACATTTCTGCAATTCCAACCACTTGGAAGACTAAGGCAAGAGGATTGTGAGTTTGAGGCCAGCTGAAGCAACACAGTGAGATCCTGTTAAAAAAAAAAAAAGAAAAGAAAAGAAAAGAGAGAAAGAAAATAACTTCTGGGATTGTGAACCTTGATTCTGCTACCTTCTTACAATGGTGTTCTCAAAACTTATAAATCATAACAGCACTACTGACTTTTTCTCTCCACTGGCTTGTCCCCTACCATGTCCAATACAGCCTTGCCATGTACCAACCTAGTTATACTACTGCATTTTAAAAATGCATTCTTTTGAGTTACGTGTGTTGGGGACAGAGTGGCAAAGGGCTCTTAGATTAAGAAATAGTAGATAGGAGAGTCCAGGTTTATATATGTTTTATTCTTCAGGGTATTTTTTTTTGGGGGGGGTGGGAGAGCAGGGGTCCAGACAGGGTCTCATTAAAGAGCCCAGGCTGGCCTCAAACACAATCTTCTTGTCTCAGCCTCCTGAGTACTGGGATTACAGGCATGTACCACTATGCCAGCCCCTATTTTTCTTAATGCATGCTTGATGAAGTCTTTCTGGTGATAAAGGTAACAATAAAAATCTGGTAGTCCTAACAGCCTCTTCTATGTATTGAATACAATAAATCATATGACATAAGGATATAGCAAAAGATGCCTCAGAGCAGAAAGCTGGCTAAGTGGAAAATATTCTCACTAAATGTGAAGAGGGGTAGAAGATGGCTCAAATCTTATATGGAAGATAAAAGGACATAAGAGAATAGAAAGGGAGTCATTGTGTCTTCAGGGGGAGAACACTCAGCAAATGAGAAGCAAAATTACATTTATTGTCATATTTTGACCCTGCCCGAGCCCAGTGGGAAGAGAAAAAACTAAAAATAAATTCTACTTTTATATATTAAGGAATCAGAGAAGGGCTGAAAGGGCTACATCAATAGCTCATCAGAAAATACTGGGGCATATTTTAGAGCCTCATTAATACACACCCCATTGCTGTAAGCATTTGAAAGCCACTGTAGCCCACAGTGGTACTAGAAGCAGGAATTTTATGCAGTCCTCATTCACATCCTGGAGCTTCTTAATGCACTATGACTGAAATATCACTGGGAAGGCCCAAGAATTACTGCTGCCTTTGAACAAGGAAATAATTTCTAGCCACCTGCAATTTCTATCCTTGCTCTTCTACTTGAGTAGTCCTAGTCCCAACTTGCCTCTTGTGACATGCTAGTTCTTTTCTCTGAAACTCTGGGAAATATTTAAATTCCCAAGTCAAGGAGAACACAGAGCATAGGACTGATTCTACATTGAAGGAAAGAAAGCTGACTAATACTTGCTTTAGTCTCTGTCATTGGTGCAGCTGTCACTATATCTAGAATAAGTAACATACTGCATTAATTAGAAAAATTTACTACATGCCTACTTGTTGCCAGGGACTACATGTGTTAGGGATAATAGTCTAAGGATACACTGAAAGAACACTGCAGAGAGCTTTAGAAGTGAGCTATGAAGAAGAAAACTTTGCAGTCAACTGTTTAACTAACCCTCTGTTGTTCAGAGGCATTCAGCAGAGGAAAGCAGAAAAAGCAGGGGTTTGGGAGTCAAACAAATTTGCTTCACCAGTTAGTCACTTTCAAACCTTGGGAAAGTCCCCATCTCTCAAGGATATTCATTTTACTCATCTGTGCATAAGAGATAATACCACCCACCTCATGGGCTGCTGTGCTGAAAGGATTAAATTAGAACATACACACAGACACACACACACACACACACACACACACACACACACCCTCAAAAACGGCCTAGCCCAAAGTATGTTCTCAGAGTAGGTGCTAAAGTAATAGCTTTGTAGACAGTGGATATTGGAGCACTTACTTGAATTAACTATTATTTCTTTTTTTTTAACTTATAAAAGGAAATTGAGGTTTATTTTGGCTCAAAATTATAGGTCAAGTTCAAGGGGGCCACATCTAATGGTAGCATTCTTACTGGCAGAGTACCAGGGTGGTACAGGGCATCAATATTAACCATTACCCCATCTTTTCTTTTTTTTTGGCCTATTTTTTTGAGGCAGGGTCTCATAGCCCAGGTTGCCCTTGAATTTGCGATCTTCCTGCCTCAGCTCTTCAGAGTGCTAGGATTATAGCTGTGCACCACCACACTTTGGTTCCCATTACTCCTTTATTAGAGTATGGCAGTACCTCTGAAATGCTCAGAGCATCACAAATATACGTGCAGTTTTTACAAAATGTTTTTAAACACTTGGTTTTAAAAAGCATAAAATTTGACTTGGGAAGCTGAGGCAGAAGGACAGCAAGTTCCAGGCAAGAGGCTGTCTGGGCAACTTAGCAAGATCCTGTCTCAAAATAAAAATGGGGCTGGGGATCAGTTCAGTGGTAGAGTACTTGCCTACCAAATGTGAGGCCCTAGGTTCAACCCCTGTCCCCAGCACAGCAAAAAAACTAATTTTTAAAATTAAATAAATAAATAGCATAAGATTTTCTCCCAGCACTTGGACAGCTGAGGTATGAGGATCACAAGTTTGAAGCCAGCACGGGTTACATAGGTAGACTGTCTCAAAAGGCCAAAAAAGTATAAGATTTTCATTTGTTTTATGAAGAAGTCCTTTCGGGCAGCTGCTGAGTGCTTGGGAAATATAACCAGTCCAAAAGAAATATGGTTATGTTGCAACAACAAAAAAAAGTCACATATTACATTTCTAAGCCTAGTAAGTTATTTTTGATCATTCTCTTTTTTTATTATCTATACCTGCACTATCCAGTCTGAGAGCCACTAGTCACATGAAGCTATTAAATTAATTAAAATTTAAATCCAGTTAGTCACATTAGCCACATAGTAAGTGTTTAGTAGCCACATGTGGCTAGCGGCTACTGTGCTGAATAACAAAGGTGTAGTAGAAAATCCTACTGGATGGACAACATTGATCTATGTGTTTGCTATATATGAAGAAGAAGAAAAACAACAGCTGCCACCTTCTTTCCACACTAGAAAAATATTCTGGAATATCAGTTTTCTATATTAGAACCTCTTAATCTGCCGGGCATGGTGGCACACACCTGTAATCCCAGTGGCTTGGGAGGCTGAGGCAGGAGGATCCCAAGTTCGAGACCAGAGGCAGTCGTGTAATTTAGCGAGACCCTGTCTCAAAAAGTACAAAAAAAAAAAAAAAAAAGGCCTGGGAGTACAGCTCAGTGGTCCAGCACTTGCAAAGCAAGTAAGCAGGAGGCCCTGGGTTCAATCCCCTGTACCTCGAAAACAAACAAACAAACAAACAAACAAACAAAAACCCCTCTTAATCCAATCATTCAATATCCTGCAGTGCCAGAAGCTCCCAGCATCCTGTTGGTTATCTACTATCCCTCCCTCCAAACATCAGCCTTGTTATTTCTAGCTTCCATTGTTTTATCAATAAACTTGGTCTTCCACTAATTAAGAAAAAGGAATTCACTGAGGGATGTAATAAGCAATAGTTCCTTCACAGCACAGTAAAAAATGGTGTCCGATTTCAGGATGAATATTACCAAGTAGGCACATGACATACTGAAGTGTCAAACCAAAGGTCACTGATACTAGGAGTCAGCAATGTAAATTACTTAAATTTGACCTTACTCTTTCTGAAAATATGAAGATGTGACATTATATGTGTGCATGTGCATGCGTGATATGAATGAGAGAGAGAGAGAGAGAGAGAGAAGGGTGTAAGAGACAGATGGGAGGGAGAAGGGAATACACAGCCAAATTGATGAAAATTTTAAAACACCATTTCTGTCCTTGAACTGACAAGATTATTAGACACTGGAAGAGGCCACTGAGCGAGTTCATGAACTTTCTATCCTTAAAAAGAAATAAGTCAGCCAGGCATGGTAGCACATGTCTGTAAACTCAAAGACTTGGGAGACTGAGGCAGGAGGATCACAAGTTAGAGGCCAGAGGTAGCCTGCATAATTGAGTGATACTCTGTCTCAAAATAACAAAAGAAGGGGTTCGAGATACAACCCAGTAGTAGAGCACTGGCCTAATATGTACAAGGCCCTGGGTTCAACTCCCAAGTACCTAAAAAATAAAGAAAGAAAGAAAGAAAGAAAGAAAGAAAGAAAGAAAGAAAGAAAAAAAAAACAGACACACTTCTTTAGGAATAAACTTTTTGGATGCAGGATGTTGAACCAGGTTAACTTCTCAGTATCTTTTTCAGATTTATGGTATTCATTTTAAGACAAATTAAATACTACCAAGTAAAGAAGTAATATTAAGTCACAGAAATTATATAAGATCACCCATCTCAATTGAGTCATACATGAATACTTCAAAATAGGATATTTTAAAATGCAATTATACCCAGACACAGTGGTGTGTGCTTATAATCCCAGTGACTCAGGATGCTGAGGCAGGAGGACTGCAAGTTTGAGATTAGAGGCAACCTGTGCAATTTAGCAAGTCCTTGCCTTAAAATTAAAACAAATAATTAAGGGGTCTGGGCATATAGCTCAGTGGTAGAACACTTGTCTAGCATGCATGGGACTCTGTGTTCAACCCCCCAGTACTGTAAAATAAATAAATAAACAAACAAACAAATAAATGCATTTACATTTAGTCTTTGACTGTATAATAAAACTTGGAGATTTTAAGATCTCATCTTAGTTTAGCATGAGACTGAAATTAAAATTTGAGTCCCACAATACACATTTGTGTGTAATGAAAGAAGTGCTAGGGATTTTAAGATTGGCCAGACATAATATACAAAATGCTTTTAACATACACAGGAGTAGCACCCTCAGGTAACTAAGATTCACCTCTAGTTCATGATTGCTTGGCACTAAATTAACCACTTACTCTAAAGATGCCAATCCAATCCTTTCGACGGGGTACGAAATGTTGGGTAAAGGTGTAATAGCATGTGACATCCCCTCCAGGGACATAGAACTTCTCCACACTGTTAAAGATGACTTGAGAGAAATGACAGTGATCCAGCAAGACAGTTGATGTGGGAGAATCTTCTACTGTCTTTTCCATGGTGGGTTCCTGTTATGAGATATGGAATAGAATAAGGGCTTAGGGTTTTCTGAAATGCCGGAGATTTCTGGGCTCTCACCCAAGAACATTCCGTTCAAGGCAATCAGGAAAAGCAAAACTGTAACAAGTATTCAGATCATACGACTTGTTTTCTGTTTCACTTTGAACCATTTTGTATTCATAACTTCATATGCTGTAACAATTTTCAGAGAATACCTCTGACCTTTGCACACAGTCACCACTGCCCTTGTATACCTTTATTCTCTGCTAATAACTAGTTTCCCTTTCTCATTTTTTTAATGGCTTTCTGAGATAGGGTTCACTAAGTAGCCCAGGGTGACCTCAAACTTGTGATCCTCCTGCTTCAGGTTCCTGAGTGTTGGGATTACAGGCATCACCAGGCCTGGGTTCCCTTTTTCTTAAATAAACAAGGCAGTGTAAGAGAAAACAGCCTAAACTGGGAATTATAAGACCTAAGTTCTAGACTTTCCATCCTAACATGACCTATAACTTTGTTGTTGTTAGGTGCCTTTGAGTCATGTCTAACTCATAGCGACCCGCATAGGGTTTTCAGTGGCTGATTGTCTTGGGACTGCCTCTGAAATGGATTGCCATGTCCTTCTCCCGTTTGTACAGTGCTGGGGGTAAAACCTGGGTCCTCAGAGAGTGTGGAGCAGTGCTCTATCAACTGAGTTAAACCCCAGCCCACAACTTTAGGAAAATGAATCTCTCTGGATTTTAGCTTCTCTATTCAATTCTATTTATCCTATAATTATTGGGCCTTCCATTTATAAGCCTGCAGCCATACCACTGTGGTGTCCAATCCCGTCAGATCTCGGAAGCAAAGCAGCGTCTGGCCTGGTTAGTACTTGACGGGAGACCACCTGGGAACACTAGATGCTGTAGGCTTGGGAGAAGGACTTGGCAACCCCACTCCCAAAAATCAGTCCGCCATTGAAAACTCTATGAATAGCAGAGAAGCACTGACAATAGTGCTTCACCTATTATATGTAGGGTCACTATGAGTAGTATACCAACTCCATGGCACCTAACAACAACAACATCCACTTATAAGACACTATGCTAGGAGCTGAGTATAAGATTTAGGACAAGGATGGAGATTAGACTATGTGACATGCAGTGGTGAAAAATATGGGTTCTGAAATCAGAATGGTGATGTTCAAATTTCAATTTTCCCACCTTCTAAAGGTGTGACATTTGGCAATTTACTTACACAACTAGGCTTTGTAACTGTTTCCTCACCTATAAAATGGAGCTAATAACATCTATTCCATTTGATTTTTTGTGAGCCCTAAATGAAATAATGTAAAGTGTCTAGGCCTTAAATTACTGCCTGCCATAGAACTGGTACTTCACACAAAGTAGACACATGTAGAGTGACAGAATAAAGTACTTGCCACAGAGGTTGGACAAAGAGTTTAACAGATACTAATGATTATGATAGTTGTTGTGGGTTCTATTTTTTATGTTTTCCTGGCACTGACCTTGCCCTCAAAGGGGTCCTCATTCTCATACTGAGGACAGATAACTGCCAAATGGATGGAGTAAGAAGTGCTAAATCCTCTGGGGTTCAAAAGAGGAGAAGATGCAACTGGTTATGAAAACAAAGAAAGTTAAGTCAGGTGCCATGGTGCATGCCTGTTATCTCAGTACTTGGGAAACAGAGGCAAGAAGATCAACACAAGCCTGAGGCCAGCCTGGTCTACACAGTAAGACTCTGTCTCAAAAAGCAAAACAAAACAAACAAACAAAAATAAGAAGTTTCAGGGAGTGTGCAGAATCTTACATAAGCCCTTAAGGAATATTTGTATATATATTTTTTCTTTCCTTTTTTTTTTTTTTTAAGCACTCAGGGGGTGAACCCACAGCCTCACACATTCTTTGCAAGTGCTCTACCACTGGGCTGCACCCCCCAGCTCATCCCTTATTTTTTGAGTCAAGGTCTCACTAAATTACACAAGCTTCCTCTGGCCTCAAACTTAACGATCCTCTTGCCTCTGCCTCCTGAGTCCCTGAAATTACAGGTGTGCACCACCATTCCCAGCCTAAGGGAGATTCGTATTTTGACATGTGGGTTTGCGAATGAGGGTGTTCCAGGGAAAGGAAGTAGCATTCATAACACCAAAGCAGCAGAAAAATGCAGCCCATGTTTGGAACACAGCAAGGAAGTTTGGATTCCTATCTATAAAATGGCAATAACCCATGTTTCCCCTTTCTTGATTATAGTGTACAGATAATATGTGATCCTTGACTGGGGATATAGCTCAGTAGTAGAGCTCTTGCCTAGTGTATGCAAAGATCTGGGCTCAATCCCTAGCACTGGAAAAATAAACAAATAAATGATGAGAACCTATTTATGAGGTAAAAATACAAAAAAGAAAGTATTTTGAATTGTTGACACTTGATATTTCCTGTTCTCCCAACAAGTAATATGCACTGTCTTCTAAATCCCTTTGCTGGTCTAGCATTAATGAGTCTGTGATTCTCAACCCAGGGTTTTACTAGGAAGTGAAAAAATATTGCACCTGTCCATATGCAAACATCACATAATACCTTGCAAATTTGGCTATTAAAACATGTTGAAAGATTGCATACACAAAAAAGCACACATGCAATTAAAATAAATAAGTGCAATAACTAAAACACAAACCACTGTAGCTCTTCCAGCCCTGCTCCACCCAACCTATTTCCTGGTTTTACTTTGAAATCTATGCAGTCAGCCCTTTTCCAACTTCTCAGAATTAAGGGGTTTTGTTGCTGTTGTTATTGTTTAGTTTGTGTGTGTGTGTGTGGTACTTAGGGGTTGAACTCGGGGCATTGCACATACTTTGCAAAGTGCTCTGCCACTGGGCTACTCTCCCAGCTTATTTAAAAAAAAAAAAAATTGAGTCAGAATCTCACTAAGTTATGCAGGCTGCCTCTGGCCTCAAACTTGCCATCCTCTTGCCTCAGCCTCCAGAGTTGCTGGGGTTATAGGAATGTGCCAGCTCATCTGGCTAGAAGTCAGTTTTTTTTTTTTTTTTTTAAAGAGAAAGGGGATTTGGGGGCATTAAACTGTTTATTCTTGGGATTAAACTAAGGAACTAAGAAATCACTGGCTTTCTGGTTTGTGACGCAGTTTAGCCACATCCTCAACCTCAAACCTCAGAACAGCTTTTCGGTGTGGAGGGGCAGGGTCACATGCCAGTCTATTATTTCTCCAATGATAATATGTCTGTGTGATGAAAGTTTGTGCTAGATGCTATGGAAAATGGGTAGGGAGGTTTCTAAACTTGAAGACTTTCCCTAGTGGTCTCCAGTCACACTGAAGTCAACATGTTCCCTCTGTCCTAAGCCTGAAGCACCAATTTACCAAAGCATATTAAATAATTTAATTTGTCCTTTGACTATAGATCATGAAGAATACCCAGGTAAGAGTTATTTAAGAGACTGCCCTTTAACTAACCTAATTACCTTACTCCTAGTTCTTTCTTTATAACACTATCACCACAGTATACACAATGCCTAATGCAAAGTAATCACTAATTAGGTATCTGTTGAATAAATGAACAACAAAATATGCATGTCATTCGTCAAAAAGTAAAAAGGGAAAGGGCTTGTAGGTATATAGTGGTAAGGGTGGGCTGAGCATGTAGCTCAGTGGTGAAGCACTTGTCTAGTATGAAAATGGACCTGGGTTTGATCCCCAGCACTGCAGAAATAACAACAACCACGATGGTAAGGGTGATGGTGGGGCTAATTCTTAAGCTCTACTTCTTCATTTGTTGGATACTCATAAGAAGCTGCTGTTTCTCAGCTTTCCCTTTTCTAAAATTGGGTGAGGCGACAATAATCTCCAAGTGCAATGTCAATTCTTGGTATGACTGGTTCAGCTGGCATGGCTGGTTCAAATGGCATGATGCCAAAAAAGAAAAGGCATAAATATGATTTCCTTAAGAACCCATCAAATCCACACTCCATTACACACTCAAATTTTGGCAAGCTGTTTTACAAGTGGGTGCCACTCTGAAAGGCATGACCAGCCAAAGTTATGGGTGGCTTGGTACAGCCTTTCTTTTCTTACTAGAAAAACCACCAACCAGCTAGTTGGCATTGGAATGATTTAAGCATCAATTCCCCCTCCCCTCTTAATCGTATTTCTCACTGCACAACCTCTCTATCATCCACTAATCCTGGCAATGAGTCAGACAGGTCAGGAAGACAGAAGAAATACAAGAAGAGCAAAAGTTAAATTTAGAAGTCCAGAGAGCTACTGAGTAGTAATGAGATGAAAAGTAGTAAGATGTATTAGGTCCCTTATAAATTGTGGGATGGTATTCTACCTCATTCCTTGCACCTGCCCCCAAATCAAAGACTAGCTACAAAAAGCAAGGGAAACAAATAAGAATTTTTTAAAACAAAATTATCAAGCATGGGAAAATAATGTAGATATTCCACAAACTGTCAGAGGCATTTTACTTGCCTTCTGACATAGTTGCTACCTTTTTTCCCCCTTCCTAGCTCTGTTTCCAAAAGGATTAGGACACTCAGGGGAGCTAGCAATAATAGGAATGTATTTTAAAACAGGCTCCTGAATTGGCTCCTGGCTCCTAAAAAAATCTGACATATTTTCATCTAATGAGCTTTTTAAACATAATATACTACTCCCAGGACTGTTCCATGAGGGCATAGATCCTCTTAAAGCAAAACAACAACAACCAGTTCTATTTCTGCTGTTTCTGAGTAAATATGCAAACTGTTGTTGTTGTTGTTGTTGTTGTTGTTAGGTGGTATCAACTCATAGTGGTCTGACTCATAGTGGCCCTATGTACAACAGGCAAAACAGTATTGTTAGTGCTTCTCCTCTATTCATAGGGTTTTCGATGGCTGATTATTTTTTGGGAGTGGGTTGCCGGGTTCTTCTCCCGGGCCTACAGCACCTAGTGTTCCCAGGCGGTCTCTCATCCAAATACTAACCAGGCCCAACCGTGCTTAGCTTCTGAGATCTGCAGCCACAGTGGTACGGCTGCAGGCTATGCAAACTATACTGATATGCTTTTTCGCAAAAAAATTTTAAGTGCTCAACACTTATACATTAGCTTTTCATACCACTGAGTACATATATCAAGAGAAATGAAGGCTTTGGGTAGCTTCTTTGGATTAGTTCACAGAAATAAATCAAATGCTTCCATAGCCAAGAAAGAAATACAAAACAATTCTTCATTTGGGAATAGTAAAAACAAGAATTAGTAAAAGTCAAATGCACACTTAATTTAATTCCTTTATTCTTCTGCTTACTTTGCTTTCTAAAACTACTAGCAATTAGTAAAATGGATGAACTGATTTGAATCCCATTCCTCTCTAGGTCTGGCAGAGGATACCTATAACTATGCTTACTGAACACTGGCAGAAGATACATGGATATACAGATGGCCCTGAGACAGAAAGCAAAACCAAAAGAACAATCCCTGCTCCTTAGATTATTTAACCACTCGCTCTAGACCAGATTTTTCAATTCCATTGTAGTTCCTTACCTGAAATGTTTCAGAGTGCCTTAGAAAAAATTTATACCCCTACAGGCCTTTAAGATTACTCATCAAAACAAGCATGGTGGCACACACCTATAATCCCAGCAACGAGAGGTGGAAGCAGGAGGATGGCAACTTCAAGGCCAGAGGCAGCCTATATAATTTAGCAAGACCTTGCCTCAAAACTGCAAAGCACACATAAAGCCCTTGGTTCAACCTCCTAGAGAGAGACTACTTACCAACAACTATTTGAATTGGCTGTCCAATATGTTCTAACCAAGCCATCATCCCACATCCCATACCACCAGTGCTAGCAGTACTGGGGGAAGCACAGAAAAACAGTTCTGGGACATGAGGTGCAGGCAACCAGAAGAAACTGTGAGAACCTACTGAGTCTATCCACTTTTTTCTTGAAAGGAGTGAGTCTGCTGTGCCATGTCACAGTGACAGTGTTTGAAGTGCAGTGGAAATGGGATTAGACTAGGAGCTAAGAGACCTCAGTTCCTGTCTGTTTTACTACCAAATAGCCTGAGGTTTTGGTTAAGTTATACTACCTCCTGTTCTTGTTGTTAGGTGCCATCAAAGTCAGTGTCCAACTCATAGTGACTCTACATACAACAGACGAAACACTATTGTCAGTGTTTCTCTGCTATTCATAGGGTTTCCAAGAGCTGATTGTTTTTTGGGAGTGGGTTGCTGGGTCCTTCTCCCAAGCCTACAGTATCTGGTGTTCCCAGGTGGTTTCCCATCCAAGTACTAACCAGGCCTGACCCTGCTTAGCTTCTGAGATCTGATGGGATCGGACACCACAGTGGTACAATTGCAGGCATCTCATATTAGGCCTCAGTAAAATGCATGGACCAGGCTAAAAAATCTCTAAGGATCATTTCAGCTATAATCCTAAACGAAAGGAAAAAGTGAAAAATTCATTTTAACTTTCTTTTCATCTAAGAAAATAAGGAAGCATGGCATTGTATCAGTAAGTAGAACTTACTTTGTTTTCATTTGTTTTTTCTTGGTTGATGTTTTGTTTTGTGGCGGTGGTTGGTTTTTTGGGTTGGTTTTTTTTTTTTTTTTTTTTTTTTTCTGTTTTTTTGCAGTACTGAGGGTTGAACACAAGGCCTGGTGCTTGCATGTTTTGCAAGTGCTAGACCACTGAGCTGCACCCCCAGCCCATTTTTTTTTACTTTTGTTAAGACAGGGTCTCACTAAATTACACAGACTGTCTCTGGTCTGGAACTTGCCATCCTCTTACCCTCGCCTCCGGAGCTGCTGGGACTACAGGCGTGCACCACTGCACCCAGCTCAGTTTTGGTTTTTTAAGACAGGATTTTGCTGGCCTAGAACTCACTATGCAACCCAGGCTGGCCTTGAATTCACAATCCTGCCTCAGCATCCTGGGTGCTGGGATTACAGGGATATGCCACCAAATTAGGCACAACCAAAATTTCTAAATTGCCCAGATGTACTACTATGTGACTTGAAAGAATATACAACTTGTCAGCCCAAATAACTTTGAATTACTAACTATGCTTTTCAAGGTCCTTTCCACTCAATAGTTGTCATATCTGCTAAATGGCAGGGTTTCAAGGGCCCCTGAAAATAGCTGGGAAAGTAAGCCATCTGAGTACTCCTACTCATGTGCGCTACAAAATTTACAAAAACCTATTGCAAACCATAGGAGGTAAGTTATAACACATCGTCCATATTATTGTACTTAGCTCCAACCACAGCCACTTGTTGGCTGGCCAGCAAAGAATCTAAGAGACGGGGAGGAAAAAAAGTTAACGTCATGTGGGGTTGAAATCATGTGAGTGGGCACATTAACCCCCAAACTAAATTGGGCTAATGGTGCCCAAGGGGCAGAACAAAGCGAGGTCAATTGTAAAGCAACAGCTCACTTCACGGTTTTCATCTCGGCAGCCTGGAACATCCTAAAACTGCAGGAGGCAAATGGAAAACAGGCTTCAGGGATCAGGGATCCGTAGAGGGGGAAACTGAGGCCCAAAGAGAAAGTAACTTGCTCAGAGTGACGCGGCAAGGCTCGCCTGCGCCTGGAAGCCTACGGCGGTGACCTCGAGGTTGAGGCTGGGCGTTCGGAACCTCCACCGCCTGGGGCGGCCAGAGGGGGTCGGACGCTAAGAAGGCGATCGGCTACCACGTCTGAACCCTTGCTCCAGTCAGAGGAGTCTCTCCCGCTCCAGGAGCCTCCCACTGGCCACAGCGCGGGGGCCCTGCCCACCTCAGAAGAAAACTACCCCTGAATCCCCAAGGCCATGGAAGGAGTTCCAGGCCCTCCAGGAGGCGACTTCCACCGACGGGACCCCGAGGTGGACTAAGGTGAAAGCCGAAACCAACCGCACCTCTGCCCGCCCCTGACCCTTTATCAGAACTGAAAGTCTGAATGTGGGAAGCCCGAAGGGCCCACCTGCCCCTTTTCACTTCAGGGACTCACCCGGGACAGCAGCCAGCAGCAGCGCAGCAGCAACAGGGCAGGGAAAGGGACAGGGGCGGAGCTAGCGGCCCGAGGGAGAGGCGATACGACCTGGCCCCGCCCGTGGCGTCATAACGGTCGTCAAGCCCCGCCCCCGCCGCGGGGCAAGCTGGGAATTGTAGTGCCCAGATGACAGACACCTGTGGGAATGGTAGGCAGCTATGTATGGCTTTCCCGGCCTGGAGGAGCGATCTCACCCCAAGGAACCTATTTCATCCCCTAGGATGAACTGTTTGCTTATATTTTTAAAAAACTTTTATTTCTTTCAGTCCTGACTGAGAAAGCGCCATACCTTTGAAGGGTCCTTGAGAGTTCATCTCTTTCCTCCAGCCTCCGTATAACTTACTCACTTAAGAGTCCCATAGGTGAGACTTTTTGGCATTTTATCATGCTGCATACCTGTGTGGGCACCTAAAGGAGACTCAGCAGTTTTCCTGGCTCTCCTAGTTTCTGTGTTTATCGGGGATTTGTTTGTTTGGTTGGGTTTTTTTGTTTTGTTTTGTTTTGTTTTTTGTTTTTTCAGAAACAAGCTCTTCCTATGTATCCCTGACTGGCCTCAAACTACCTTTGTAGCCCAGACTGTCCTTGAACTCCTGATCTTGCCTCAGACTCCAGTGTTGGGATTACAGGCATGTCAGTACACCCATTTTTATCACTGCCTTTCCATAAACTATTTTTAGAGTTAATTTTGTGAAGGTAGTGCTTTTTTTTTTTTCCCCTCGGTACTGGGGGTTGAACCCAGGGCTTTGCACTTGCATGTTTTGCAAGTACTGTGCCACTGAGCTGCGCCCCCAGCCCAATTTTTTACTTTTTGAGACAGGGTCTTGCTAAATTATGCAAACTGCCTCTGGTCTTGAACTTGCGATCCTTCTGCCTCTGCCTTCAGAGTTGCTGAGATTATAGACCTGTTCCACCGCTCCCAGCAGTAGTGCTTTTTCTTACTGAGGCTAAGAATAAACTTGCAAGAATCCTGCTGAGAGTAGAGGGAATCCCTCCTTATGTGTGTGTGTGTGTGTGTGTGTGTGTGTGTGTGTGTGTGTGTGTGTGTTGGTGGGAGGGGGTACTGTGAGAGCAGTGGGAGATACTGCCCCCTAAAGCAGTCTAAGGAGTTCTTTTCAGAGACCTCCACTCAGGTGAAGCTGGGATCTTGGCTTATCCAACAGAAAAGAATTTCAGGACAAGTCTGCATGATGCAAAGCTGGCATTTATTAAGTGCAGGGTTTGTTAAGAAAAAAAATAGTACACGGAATCAAGTGCAAGCGTAAAGAAAGAGACATAGTCAGGCATGGTGGTGCACACCTGTAATCCCAGCACTCAGGAGGCTGAATCAGGATTGATGCAAATTCAAGGTGTGGCTGGTCTGCATAGTGAGTTCCAGGCCAACCTGGGCTATACTGTGAAAACCTGTCTCAAAAAACAACAACAACAAAAAAAAAACAATCAAAAAATAGACAAAGAGCAAGCGAAAGATATGATTAAGAAAAGGACAGCGGTACACACCCATGGGTGTGTTTGGGCTTCTCAAGAGAGAGTTGTAAGCTGGGGCTGTAAATTCACTGATAGAGTGTGCAACACCGTCCCCACCACTTCATATATTCTACATTCTTATCTGCACCCTCTAAAACAGTTGAAAGTTTGCAAATTACAATTGAGAATATGTATTATTTTTCTATTGGCTCTGTTTTTCTAGAGAACCCTGGCAGATACAGCAGGCACACATCAATCAATAAGCAGTTGGTTAAATGGTGGGGAGCAAAAGCACCAATCTTGGGAACTATGTTCACTTACCAATTGCAGTATATTTTATCACCAAAACAATTTTTTTGTTTGTTTGTTTGTTTTGGTTTTTTTTTATTTTTTATTTTATTTTATTTTATTTTGGTACTAGGGAATTGAACCCAGGGCTTTGTGCATACTAGCCAAGCAAGGGTTCAAACTCATAAAATATTCGGTTCAGGTTTGGGTATGGGTTCAAATGTTAAGATGTAGAGGGTTTAGGCTCAGTTCAGGTTTGAGTTTAAAATTTTAATCCTATGTGTATGTAAATGGATAAAGTTTTTTCTTTTTTAAACTTTAATTAACTAATGATACAAAGCTGGGATTTAGCTCAGTTGGTAGAGCGCTGCGCTACAGTCTCTGAGGTCCCGAGTTCAATTCCCAGCACCGCAAAAATGGGAGAAGGGCCTGGCAATCCACTCCCAAGGCAATCCCGAAACAGTCAGCCATTGAAAACCCTATGAGGGTCACTATGAGTCAGATACCGACTCGACGGCACCTAACAACAACAACAATGATACAAAAAATTAGAAACTGAGCTGGGAGCAGTGGTGCACACCTGTAATCCTAGTGACTCAGGAGTCAGAGGCAAGAGGATCTCAAGTTCAAGACCAGAGGCAGCCTGCATTACTTAGCAAGACCCTATCTCAAGATAAAAGGTGAGAAATGGGCTGGGGATGTAGCTAAGTGGTAGAGCACTTGCAAAAACAAGTGGGAGGCCCTGGGTTCAACTTGTCAGTACCAGAAAATAAATAAAATCTGAACCTGAAACCGATTTTTCACTGGGTTCAGAAAATTTTTGAAAAATGCTTGAACTGGAATGCGTTCAGGGTTCGATTTCAGGTTCAGTTTGAAGGCCTGTTATCTACACATAAGATTTAAACCTTAATCCGAACTGAATCTGAACCCTCTCAATTTTAACATACTGTACCTGCACATGAACCTGAACCCAAACCCAAGTTTTCATGGGTTTGAAGCCCTCCCAGCCCCTTCTATATTTTTTATTTTGAGACAGAATCTCACTTTGTGGCACAAGCTGCCTCTGGCCTTGAACTCTTGATCTTCTTGCCTCAGCTTCCCAAATAGCTGGTACAGGCATGTGCCATGGAGCCTAGCCGAGAATATGCTCTTTTGGTGATGGAAATCAAAAACAGGGCTTTGTGCGAGCTGGCTAAACTTTCTACCACTGAGTACAGGCCCAGCGTTTTGTTTTGGTTTGGTTTGGTTTTTGTGGCACATAGGGCACTGAACCCAGGGCCTCATGCTTACTTTGCAGGTGCTCTACCACTGAGCTGCATCCTCTATCTCTTTTTAGTTTTTTATCTTGAAATAGGGTCTTGCTAAATTATGCAGGCTGCCTCTAGCCTCAAACTTGCAATCCTCCTGCCTCAGCCTCCCAAGTCACTAGGATTACACCTGTACACCATCATGTCCTAGTGGAACTGAATTTTTATATAATTTAAATTAAAATAGCCACAAACAAGTGGTCACTGTTCTGTATATTGAAGACTTATAGCACCTGGGTGACATGGTTGTGGACTGCAGGAAGAAGAAACAGCAGGAAGCAAGCCAAGAAGCAACGGTACTGGTACCAACTACTACTTTCAGGGCTGCCTTCAGCTCAAGCCCTGCCCAGCCCTACCCAGTTTGAATGACTCTGGCTTTTGGACTTTGAACTCTATTGAAAAAGAAAGTGAGAGGGATTTTCTCCCTGAAGATTGCTGCCTTTGTAATCGCCTAGGCATTCCTTACAAAGTGCAGATTGTTTCAATGCCCAAATTTGAGAAAGAAAAGGACTGCATAATCATTGCAAAGGAGATTACTAATTAGGTTGAGATACAGTTGAGCCATTACCTATATGCATGGTGGGGTTTTCTTCTCATGTTTTGTTTTGTTTTTCTGTTTTATGAGACAGGGTCTTGCTGTGTAACCCAGGATGGCTTAGAACTGGCCTTAAACTTGCATCAATCCTCCTGCCTCAGCCTCCCAAATGCTGGGATTACAGGCGTGCAGCACCATGCCCAGCTCAAGCGTGGTGTAAACACATAAAGTTCAGGAAAAACAGGACTCGGGTATGTCTCACATTAACCACGTTTCTAAAATGTGTGGTATTGGGTTTTTGTGTCAACATCTGTGCAGCCATCCTGGTTTTCAGCCACCATTTCATAAATTTCGTTTTTGCCTCAAGGAGGTCATTTTGGGAAAACAGAAACTTGGCTTCTTGGTATTGCCTCACTTTACTTAACCCATCTGGCCCCAGGCTCACCCCCTTTGGACATAATCTGATTTAAAAATGGCATGGTCAGGGGTGGTGCCATTTATGGCACCACCTGGAACCATTCCCCTAACGTCTTCCTCAACTGGAAAATTCCACTCTACCCCCATATAAAGAGCCATCTTGCTGTACCTTGCTACTGTTCTCATTTCTAGAGGCAGCCACTCTTTTCTTCTGCTTATTAAAATCCCTCGTGTGAGTGCAGAGAGGTCTTTGGGAGACACTTTCATGTGGGCAAATCAAATCACCTATTAGACATTTTGGGAAATGCTAATATTCACTGACTTTGTGTATGCGTGCATGCGCGCACAAGGGATTGAAGGGAAGACCTCATGCAAGCCTAGGTAAGTGTTCTATCACTAAACTACATTTCTCAGCCCAGAATGCTAATATTTAAAGGTGTTTTGAAATGGTCCCTTGAAAAATTTGGTTTAGCCAGTGTGGTGGCGCACACCTGTAATCCCATCTACTCAGGAGGATAGCCAGTTTGATGGCAGTGGCAGCCTGTGTTACTTAGCAAGATCCTATCTCAAAATAAAAAGGACAAAAATGGGCTGAAAGTGCAGCTCAGTGGTAGAGTGCTTGCAAAGCATGTGTGAGGTTCTGGGTTCAACCCTCAGGACCACAAGAAAATAAAGTTCAATTTAGTGGTGTTTTGTTTTGTTCAGTACCGGAAGTTGAGCCCAGGGCCTCCACCATGCTAGGCGATTTCTCTACCACCCTGCTTTACCCCCAATCCCGTTTTTATTTTTTAATTCTAAACAGGGTCTGGCTAAATAATGCAGCCTGGCTCTGTCAAACTTGTGATCCTCCTGCCTCCTATCTCAGTTTCCTGAGTTGATGAGATTATAGGTGTGCCATGGCACCCAGCCAGTTTTGTTTTTATTTATATTTTTATTAATGAATGAATGAATTTTTGTGATACTTAGGGGTTGAATTCAGGGCCTTGTATGTACTTTGCAATTGCTCTACCACTGGACTGCACACCCAGCCCATTTTTTATTTTTTTATTTGGAGACAGGGTCTCACTAAATTGCATAGGCTGCCTCTGACCTCAAACTTGAGATCCTTCTGCCTTAGTCTCCAGAGTCCCTAGGATAAAAAAACGTGTGCTACCATGCCCAGCTGAGTTTTGTTTTTTAAAATTATATGATTAAATAAACAGAAAAAAAATTTGCATAATCTTACCAATGTGCCTTCTTTGCCTTATCTAATTCCAACTGGGTCAATGGGAGCTATTTTACAACTTTGTAAATTGTGGATAATTAATAGATAAGCAAATTCTGCCTAGTCAGAGGTTTAACTGTCTTCCTTTTCTTCCTTAATCGAAAAAAAGTTTCACTTTCCTTCACAATTCCTTTCAATATTCCTTTTCTCGCAGATATGTGCTTCTTGACTTCGTTTTTGAACCAACTGAACCATTTGGTCATCTGAATGTTTCCCTCATTGAATGAGTCAAATAAATTCTTTTTTTTGTGTGTGTGTGTGTGTGGTACTGGGGGTTGAACCCAGGGCCTCGAGCCTGCATGCTTCGCAAGTGCTGGACCACTGAGCTGCACCCCAGCCCATTTTTTTACCTTTTTGAGAGAGGGTCTCATTAAGTTCCGCAGACTGTGTCTGGTCTGGAACTTGCGATTCTCCTGACTCTGTCTCCCGAGCCGCTAGGATTACAGGTGTGCGCCACCACACCCGGCAAATAAATTCTTTAATATATATTAATTTTTATATGTACGAAAGCTGAGGTTTTACCTTTTTTTTTGGAAAAGTCTCTCAGCATTTCTTTTAGTTTTTTATGTATAAAATATGCATTTAACATAACTATACTATTACTTTTACATAACTTTTTTCACACTATTAGGTAAAAAAAATCTTTTTGTATTACTATAAAATCTCAGGCTCACTGCTTATTCTCAGTTTTTTTGTTTGATTTTGTTTTTCAGTGTTGGAAATTGAACTCAGGGATTCTGCATGTAGTCTGCCACCGAGCTGTATCTCCAGCCCTCACTGGCTTCTTTTTTGTTACAATAAGTGATTCTACCATAATTTATTTCATCATTCTCTAACCACTTAATATTTAAGTTGTTCAATTAAACTATTTTTAAAAAGCAAAGATTATGAATGTATTTAACTGCTTTGTGAGTCTGGATTTGACTATGCATTATTATTATCAGACAAAATGATATACTACTTACCCATTACACACGTACAAATTGTGTGACCCATCAAAAATAAGTGTTAGTGGGAAACAGATGCTCCAAGTACTTGGAAGAGAATAAAAAGGCAGCACTGCAGAGCGTCCTTTTATTCCATGTAGTGTGTTAGTGTGTTGTCTATGTGTCTCTTGTGACATGAGGAAGGGCTCAAGGCATATAACTGAGGCTGGGGATGTGCTTAGTGGTAGAGTGCTTGGCTCACATACATGAGGCCCTGGGTTTGATTCCCAGCACCAGGAGGGAAAAAAAAGGAACAAGACCTGTGTTCATTTCTCTTGCAGCAAGGTCACTTTTTATGGAACTCATTTCTAAGTGCCGTCTACACCAAGAATATGATGCCGTAGCCAGGTGTGTTGGCTCATGCCTGTAATCCCACCAATGCAGGAGGTAGAGGCAAGAGAATCACAAGTTCAAGGCCAGAGGTAGCTTATATAATTTAGTGAGAAACTGTCTCAAAATAAAAAGTAAAAAGATGGGCTGAGTGTGCAGCTCAGTGGTACAGTGCTTACAAAGCATGTGTGAGGTCCTGGATTCAACCCCCTATTACCATAAAAAGAAAAGAAAAGGATTACTTAAAAACAGTATGAACAAAGCTGGGATGATAGGACATGTTGGTAATCCCAACACTTGGGAGGCTGAGGCAGGAGGATCATGAGTTCGAGGCCAGCCTGGCCTACATAGTTCCAGAACAGCTAGGGCTACATAGTGAGATGCTGTCTTAAAAAACAAAAACAAACAAAATAAAACAAACAAAAAAAAGTCTGTATGAACAGCTCCTTTCGGGGAAAGATGTTTCCCTGGAGTGTGAATGAGGGTGAAGAAGACAAGCAGATACAACCAGGAGCCTGGAAGTTCCATTGTTCAATCCTTCTTTCTTTCAGATGCACATCAAAATGTAAACTCAAACAAGGTGGCAAGCAATTTCTATTTCCATTTCACTAATATCTCTAGGGAGAATGTGGAGGAAGGAATATGGGCTCTATGAATGCATTATCAAGCCTTGGGTAGTCCATCTCAGTTCTGTAAGTGTTGGTTACCTCATCTGAAAACAAAAGAAATGCTTGGGGTTGGGGAATGTATTTCTCAGAATACTTGTGATTTAGTAAGAATTCTGATTCCATGATTATACACACTACTCAACAGTCCCACATGCATGAGAGACTTAAAAAAAGCAACCCTGGGATATGCAAACTCACCTTTTGAGCACTCTTGCCTCATTATAATGACATGTGCAAAGAGCTGGAGATAGAAAACCAAAAGGGAAGAACATGCTCTGTTTTTCTCAAGCTGAAGGAGTTGAAGAAAAAATTCAAGCCTCGAGTGGCAATAGTGAAAGATTCTACAGGGAAAATATTAAATGATGGAGGAAACATCAAAAGAAGATGGAAGGATACACACAGTCATTATACCAAAAAGAATTAGTGGATGATCATATGCAACCATTTCAAGAGGTTGCATGTGATCAGGAACCAATGGTACTGAAGGACAAAATGGAAGCTGCCTAGAAGGAATTGGCAAAACATAAGGCTCCAGGCATTGATGGAATTCCAATGGAGATGTTTCAATAAACAGATACAGCACTGGAGGTACTAATTTGTTTATGCAGAGAGATTTGGAAAACTGCTATCTGGCCACTGACTAGAAGAGATCCATATTTTTGCCTATTCTCAAGAAAGGGGATCCAACTGAACATGGAAACTATTGAACAATATCATTAATATCACACACAAGCAAAATTTTGCTAAGAACATTCAAAAGCAACTACAGCAGTATATAGATGGGGAACTGCCAGGAAAATCAAGCCAGATTCAGAAGAGGGCATAGAACCAGGGACATCATTGCTGATATCAGATGGATATTATCTAAAAGCAGAGAATACCTGAAGATGTCTATCTATGCTTTATCGACTATGCAAAGGCATTTGACTGTGTGGATCATAACAAATTATGGATAACATTGTGAAGAATGGGAATACCAGAACACTTAATTGTACTCATGAGGAATCTATACAGGAGCCAGGAGGCAATTGTTCAAATAGCACAAGAAAACACTGCCTGGTTTAAAGTTGAGAAAGGTGTGCATCAGGACTGTATCTTTTCACCATCTCTCTTCAATCTCTATGCTGAGCAAATAATTCAAGAAACTGGACTTTATGAAGAAGAACGTGGCATCATGATTGGAGGAAGATTCATTAACAATCTGCATTATGAAGATCACACTGCTTGTTGAAGTTAAAGAGGACTTGAAACATCTACTGATGAAGATCAAAGAACTCAGCCTTCAGTATGGATTGTGCCTCAACATCAACCAAAAAAATTCTTACAACTGGGTCAGTGAGCAACTTCATGTTAAATGGAGAAAAGATTGAGGTTGTCCAAGATTTTGCTTCACTGGGTTCTACAGTCAACACCCATGGAAGCAGCAGTCAGGAAATCAAAAGACACATTGATTGCATTGGGGAAAGCTGTTGCAAAAACCCTTTTTAAAGTGCTAAAAGGTAATGATGTCACATTGAAGACGAAGGTGCACCTGACTCATACAATGTTACATCATATGGTTGTGAAAGCTGGACACTGAATAAAGGAGACAGGAGAAGAACTGATGCTTTTCAATTATGGTGCTGGAGACAAATACTGAATATACCACGGACTACCAAAAGAACCAACAGATCTGTCCTAGAAATGCAACCAGAGTGCTCCTTGGAAGCAAGGATGGCTAAACTGCATCTTACATATTTTGGACATGCTGTCAGGAGGGACAGCATGTCCCTGGAGAAGGACATTGTGTTTGGGAGAGTAGCAGGTCAACGAGAAAAAGGAAGACCCTCAACTATTTGGATTGGCACAGTGGCTGCAACAATCGGCTTAAACATAAAGACGATCATATGCCTGGCACAGAATCGGGGAGTGTTTCATTCTGTTGTAAATAGAGTCGCTATGATTTGGACCCAACTCGTCAGCACTTAACAACAACAGCAACAACAACAACAACACCATTTCCCTTCCCTGGCACATATGCCAAGACTTTATTCTGGCTAACACAGGAAGAAGGATTCCAGTAGAGACCTTGGTTCAGGGAACAGAAGCAGGATCTCTCTTTTTGTAATTAAGTACTTGAAAGAAGAATCCCAAGCTGAGAAAAGAGCCTGCATGTCAACTGCTGAGCAAACAAGCTTCTGAGGGTTTGGCTGTTGTTTTACTATTTATTTATTGAGTCAGGTGGGTGTCTTAGGAACAAAACAACAACGAAAATAACAGTCTCCAACCTGCGACCTGTGTTTTTTGTTTGTTTTGTTTCCACATACTCTTGCCTCTGAGTTGAAGCTCAGAGTAGGGGACACAGTCCAAATATTTTGACAAGTGGAAAGACCCACCAACACTCTGCTTCACCCTTTCATGCCTAAGCCCAGAAAGTACCACAATGCTTGCCATGGGGATTTTTCTCTCCTTCTTTCTTTTTTTCATTTTCTCTCTTTCTTTCTCTCCTTTCTTTTTTATTTTTGTTTGTTTTTGTCTTTTTTTTTTTTTTTTTTTTTTTTTTTTTTTTTTTTTTTTTTTTTTTTTTTTTTTTTTTTTTTTGAGACAGGGTCTCACTATGTACCGTAAGATGGCCTAGAAGTTGCTATTTAGCCCAGGCTGGCCTCTAACTCTCTACACTCCTGCCTCAGCCTCCCCAGGGCTGGGATTACAGACATGTATTATTATACTGGCTGGGTTTTTCTGTTTCTGGTTTGTCTGGCACAAATCACTGATGCTCTCTGATTTCCTGTCTGTCACTCTGGCCCGGGAGGGTATGCCTGATTGTTGAAGCCTGCTTTGGCTTGCAGTGGAGGCAGCTCTACCATTCAGCCTGTTTGTTCCTGTCATCACCTCTGAAAGGGCAGCAGTGCCAGACACTGGCCAATTAGCTCCCATTGCAGCTAGCTCTCTCATAAATAACCAATTGTCAGAGATTTTAATGGAGACCCTCTGAAAGCTGTAAATTTTTGCTGCTCCCTCCTGAATCTTCTCCCTCATTTCCATCACAATATCACTCTGGAGGGTTGGGAAACTGAAGCATGAGTCTGGTAGAGCAGATTGTTTGGACACTGGGGAAAGAAAGATGTGGGCTGGGGGAGGGGAACAGCTGGGCCAGTTGGTCTTAGGGAAGCATCTGCTGGGTGGCCAGTTGATGGTGGTCGCTTGAGCCCTTGGGGCCCCACAGAAGGGGAGGGGTAGTACAGCCTGGGGCACCTACATGGAAGAGGGAAGAGGACTGGATGAAAGAGAGGTTTTTAGAAGAGCAGCAGATGAGCCACTGATTCCACCTTGGTCCCCTCTATTCAGTCCAAGGTGAATGTAAGCACCCTGTGGCAGGCTGTCAGTGTCCTTGTGGCTAAGCTATCCCATCCTTCCTAGAGGCCTTTGCCTCTACTCTCCCACTTTTGCAGATCACTAGGTAAAGGGGCAGTTTCCTCTGCTGGGAGAAACTTAGGTTACTAGCTTAGTAGTAAGTAACTCCCCAGACAGCTTGGGATAAAGGTTTATATACTGGATTTATTGGGGAGGTATTTTAGGGCTTCAAAGTATGGAAGGTTCTCATGAGGCTGTTGACACCCCACACACACCAAAGTGCTGGGGATCAAACCCAGGGCCTGTGCACGTTACACAAGTGCTCTACCACTGAGATACATCCCCAGACTGACACATATTTTTTTAGAATGTCCAAGAATAAAGACTCTGACAGAGACATCCTTCCCATAGAGAGTTTGCAGCATATGCCTTATTCAGATAAGGAAAATTCAGGTAAGATTTCTTTGTGCACCTGCTGTAGCTCAAACATTCCCACTAGGAAGTAATCTTTATACTATCTTGGTGTTTTCTGTTTTGTTCCTTCACCTGCCAATTTTCCCAATTTCCCATCACAGTTCAGTATGAAGCCTAGGATACATTCGTGGGCACAATGTTGCCAGTGAAATCCTCCAGGAAACTTTCCTAGATTAATTCTAACAGTCTTCGCTACATCAGAGGTGTGGCTCTTGCCTCTTCCCCTAATGCTTCTGACTCCAGGTTTTCTTTTCTTTTCTTTCTTTTTTTTTTTTTTTTTTTTTTTTTTTTTTTTTTTTTTTTTTTTTTTTTTTTTTTTTTTTTTTTTTTTTTTTTTTTTTTTTTTTTTTTTTTTTTTTTTTTTTTTTTTTTTTTTTTTTTTTTTTTTTTTTTTTTGCTTTATTAATAAATGTTGCTGGGGTACAGAGTAATACAACATTTACTTTTTTCATTATGCAACTATTACATCACTTCTGGTTATACTTTCATCAACTCACAAAGTTTATGGAATCTTTTGATTAATATGAGGTACAACTTGCATGAATATATGGGTTATATTCCTCTATTTTTCCCATGTACTCATGAAGTTGCATCATTTACATTGAGATTATCCTTTCTCCCTTTATCGTTTTACATTATTTCTCTTCCCCTCCCCACCTTCCACCACCTTTGCTTTCCTTTGCTAGTCCCCTCCCTCTTTCTTTGTACTCTGCTTATATTTTCCCTTCTTAGTAAGTTTAACTGTTCATTTTTATATATCTACTTATGTATAGGTCTTTTCTTCCTTTAAGTAAGATTCAGCTCCCACATATGAAAGCATAAGGTATTTTTCTTTTTGAGCCTGTGATCATTCACTTAAGATGATATTCTCTGTTGTTGTTGTTAGGTGCCGTCGAGTCGAGTCCGACTCATAGCGACCCTATGTACAGCAGATCGAAACACTTGCCGATTCTGTGCCAGGCAAACCATCTTATTTATGTTTAAGCCCATTGTTGCAGACACTGTGTTAATCCATCTGGTGGAGGGTTTTCCTCTTTTCC